>JAJMCC010000018.1:0-134342 GCA_030584945.1 Starmerella roubikii | reverse complement strand
AGTAGGACTGGCCGCTAGCAGGGAGTAGTCTAAGGATGACGACAGAAGACTCAAGAAAACTACAAAACTTAGAAGGACCACCCGTCCTCTCGTCGTCGCCCTTAGTGGTGCGTTTGCTCCGTTTAGTCGCCAGGTTGTGAAGTGTGAACAGTAGGACTGGCCGCTAGCAGGGAGTAGTCTAAGGATGACGACAGAAGACTCAAGAAAACTACAAAACTTAGAAGGACCACCCGTCCTCTCGTCGTCGCCCTTAGTGGTGCGTTTGCTCCGTTTAGTCGCCAGGTTGTGAAGTGTGAACAGTAGGACTGACCGCTAGCAGGGAGTAGTCTAAGGATGACGACACAATACTTAAGAGGACTACCCGTCCTGAACATCATGCTGCGCCGCGACATCAAAAACCACCTGCAGAACTCAGCAGTCGTCGCGTGCTGCCAACCTCGCCTATCATGGCTCATCTAGTTGTGGTTCTTGGACCTTCAGACGCTAGCGGCCATCGCTAGTTCCTCAATGTCCTAAGGAATAAGACCCAACGCTCAAAAAAAATACCCGTCCTAGACATCATGCTGCACCGCGACATCAAAGAAAACCTGCATAGCTCAGCAGTCATAGCGTGCGGCCAACCTCGCCTATCATGGCTCATCTAGTGGCGGTTCTTGGACCTTAGGACGCTAGCCACCTTTGGAAGGTCGTTAGTTACAAGGATGAAGACCCAGCACTTAAAAGGACTTAACCAGCAACCAACCAACCGATGATTTTTTTTTCCAGATGTTTATCCAACTAGAGAACTACATTACTGTCAAGCCGGAAGAGACTAGAGCTCAGCATCGTGAGCCTAACGGCATCACTCTCGCTGCACCATACATATAATGGCCAATGAAAAAACGTATCTGAATCTGTATCTCCGAAATTTACCTCCATTCGATTTTTAGCACCTTGTTTCTGGCCAGCGGTGCGAGCGTGACCATTGCGAGCGAGAACACGGCAACGAACACGATCAGTTTCACTTTCGGGAACCAGTAGCCGAGCCGGTCGACATCTCCGGCAGGAGACACGCGGCTGCAGAACAGGTCCGAGTTCTCGCCGATGGCAGCGAGATAGTAAGTGAACTCCGAGTTTGTACGGCCCGCAACGAGGCGCGTGGCCTTCTCGATCCCGTAGACGTGCGACAGGTGCCCGCTCTTCGGAACCTCGAGCTCGGGCGCGGGCGCGAGCGCGTTTATTGTGTTTTTCGGTAGTGCAATAATCTGGTGCTCGAGGGCGAGAATAAGCTCACGCTGCGCGGCACCGAATGGCGACACGCTCACTGTCATCGCGTACGCGGGCTGGTCACGCGAGGGAAGTACCCAGGTGTGCATGATGGCGTGCGGCTTCGCCGTGTCGTTCAGCACGTTCACGTCAGTTGCGCTGACCCGCGTGTTCAGCTCTTCAGATTCGTACAACTCAACCATCGTGAGTTTCATCGACTGGGACTCGTCTTTCGTCAAGAACGTGTACGCAAACCAGTATTCGCCGAACGTGAGCGCTAGAGGCCACTCCTCGCTAATTTCGACAATCTCCAAGTGCGCATGCGTGTGCAGGATGCGGCCGGTCACGGCATCCACGAGCGTGAGTACAAGCACGTCGTCCTTGGATGTTGCAAACACCGTCTGGAAGGGCTGCAAGTACTTGTACAAAACGTCTCCACTCGGGGTCGGCACAACAACCGACCCACTCGCGTCTCCCTGGCGCTTCGAAGCGTGCGCCACGACCTCGCCAGGAAGCTTGAGCTGCCAGCCAAGCTTAGACCGCACAGTACTGCCATCAATCTCAATCGCGTCCGCAGGGAAAACAGTCTCTTCCTCAGCAATCCCGAGAATATCGCCCTCGCCAGTAACTACATAAGCAACGCCGTCCAACGACTGCACAAGGAACTGGCCCCTCGCTTGCGGGTCAGCAACAATCTCTAACGGGTTCAAGTCGTGGTACACCCACGACACCTGGCCCTCGTTTGTGGCGTTCAATCCATAAACAGAGCCCTGCTCAGTGAGCACGACGAGTGTTTGGTCGAACTCGAACTGCGGCTTGATCGGCTCGGGCAGGACGAGCATTGCCGGGCCATGGCTGAGTATGAATTTCGCCAAGGACCACAGCTCGCTGAGATGGCTAGTGACGCGGTACACAAAGGCCTCGATTGGAGGAAGCTGCGCGTTCGCAACAATGAGGTCGCTGCCGAAGTCGCCCTCGGGGACAATGGGGACAAACAGCGCCTGCTTGATGTGCGCCAGGCCTTCATTACGCATGATCAGAGTCTCATCCTCGCCAGAAACAAGACGCAGCACGCCGAACTCGTCCCAACTCAGCGTGCCCTTGCTTAACACGACGGATTGCCCATTGACATATAGAGGAGATCCCAGATCGGATGGGGTGCCCAGAAGCTCGCCATTTGTCAGATTCACCGTCTGCTCGCCGTTCACGATGACCTCGTGCCCATTAGAATGCACGGTTGTCGCTCGGAGATACTTTACCCAAAGCGGAACGCCCGAAACGGCGTCGTAAGCGGTGAGGGTGTCGCCGCCAACGACAATGGTGTCACCAACAATCGCCACACCGCTACTGAGCTGATCTTCGGAGAGCGTCCGGCGCCAGCTCGTGAATCCCTGGAGAGTCATGCACGTCAGACTGTTCGTGTCACTCACGATCGCAAGTCGGTCCTCGAACTCGGACACATGGAGTGGCTTGCCAATGAACGACTGTTTCCAGTCGACCTTGAACGCATCCTCGCGGAATACAGCAGCAACGCACGAGATCAGAGCCAGAATTCCGACCTTCATTTGTTCCTGACCCAAATTTCACCTCGACGACACATAACACTTGAGGACAGGAGATATAGCAAGTAGCTTAGGAACTGGCCGCATGAGACGAACTGGCCGTAAAATTTGTAGGGAAGTGCATGAATTTAATTTGAATGGATGCGTTTAGGCTACATAGTCTCACTGAAATACTTGTCACTCCACGAAGTGCTGCCGTCATTTGCCTCTTCGCCTTTCATAACCTCTCTGAGCTCGCATTCTAGCGACTCAGCAAGTCGGCTCTCGAAAATAGCCCGTGTCTGAACTTTGAGGTTCTTAATTTCCAAAGCGTGCAGCTCCTTAAGCTGGTTAATGTGCATCTCGTGCATCGATTCCAAATCGCGAAGGCTCCTTTCGTAGTGCTCGGCAGACGCAGCAAGTTCCTTGCGTAGCAAGTCAAGAAGCTTGTCCTCACTCATATTTCGGCGCTGGGCAAATGTCAAGTCGTCAGCGGCGGTTTCAGGGCACGGTAAGCATGTTCAAAATATGAGCTTCGATCTTACGGCAAACCAGCGAGCAAGTGCAAGGGCCGCTCCGGCGCAAAGATAGGAAAGACCGCCAAATATCTTCAGACCCAGAAAATTATGCCCCGTGAGTGCACCGGCGATCGGCACACCTGTGAGTACAGCGAGACTCGCAATTGAGTAAGCAGTGCCATATCTTTTCCCATAGTCTTTGAGGTTGGAAATTGATGCCACACAAATAGGCGTCAACGAAATGGTAGCTCCAGAGAATAAACCAAAAAGCACGGCGAACGCAGTGATGCCGCCTTTGACGTGTCCAGCAGGGATCCAGATGGCAAGGCAGGTAAGAGCAGTCATCACGTCAACAACAACGATGACGTTGTAAGCACCGTACTTGTCGGCAAGGTATCCCGGGATCGTGCGACCCACTGCAGATCCGATATTCATGTAAGCAAGTAAGGCATTCGAATAATCCATCGTCATTCCCTGATCTCTTGCGTACGTCACCATGTAAGTAATGGGCACAAAATAGGCCCACTCGCAGAGAAACACACCTGCACAGCAGAGCGCAAACTCAGGGATTCTCAGACTCTTGACATCGATGAGAGCCTCGCGCCAATCCACATGGCGTTTGATGTGCCGCGAGTCCAGTGTCACACAAGAAAAGATGCAGAGGCCGAGAGATATGAACGCCATCACTCGGATTGACCAAGCAAATCCAATTTTGCCGAACAGATTGTTAAGCATCAGCGGAGTGTAGATGCCTCCAACTGCTCCCCCGGTGGTTGCGAGCCCAGTCGCCAGCGATCGCTTGACTTTGAACCAATGCCCAATGACCGTGATACAGGGGTTGAACACCATCGAGCAAGACACGCCCCCCAAAATAGAGAACCCCAGGATGAACTGGTAGTACTCTTTGCACACGCTCAAAATAAATAACGAGGCGCACCAAAGAGCGCAGCCTGGCAGAAGTAGCGGTTTCAGCCCGAACGCGTCGAAAACAGGCCCCGTCTGGATACCTCCAAAGTACATAAAAAAACACCAAAGCGAGAAGATCCAGCCAATCTCGGATTCGGAACGGTCACTCAATTGGTGTGAAGCTATATATTCCTGAATAGTGCCTGTTCCATTCGAAACACCAAAGGTTGCTGCCATTCCTGCGAAAGCTCCAACCACAACTAGCCACGCTCTGATGCCCCCATCAGGAGGTGTCAGAGTTTGGTCGTTGTCGGATGCTTTCGTAGGGGCATCAAAAGGTTCCTCCTCAAACTTATGTTCCTCAAATATACGAGGTTCTTCCCCAGTTATTTCGGGCGCTTCCTTTGCGCGACTAAAGACCATATTTTTCGGGGGAAATTCGTCTGTATTTAAACCCTCGGCGGTTAATGGGGTATTTAGGGATTAGCTTTCTCGCCTGAGCATCGTGAGTAATCATTATTGCTCCTGAGTCATTCCTACGTACGCGCGATGGGCTATAGGAATCGCCTTTATTTTAATAACTGACTATAAAGAGAAGTGTTAATTAGTGCAGGTCGCTTTCTGCGCGTTTTTTTTGGCAACATAGCAGCTCTACCTTCTCATGCAGGTGCACATTGTGCTCAAGGAGAAACATCCCGATCGCAACTTCTCTCGTATGTCCCTCACCCAGGGGCTGCGGAAGCGCAATGCGATGACACGCTTGCGTGGGCAGTGGGGTCTTGGGAACGTAATGCTATGAATAGATCAGCGGGTTGCTTTAGCCTTTTTAACCATCCTACTCTTGTTGCAAGCATATGCAGCCCACGTAACTGCAGCACGTAACCCTCGACATTGAACCTTAACGGCGGTCGCACTGATTGGTAGCGGACGCTCGTTCGAAGTCACGTATCTGACGAATACAGGCGCGCTGTAGACAAATGGAGGAGAAAGTAGAGGCTCTCAAAGCACTACAAGCCCAAATTCAAGGCGTGCGCGCTATCCTACCCGAAGTCCTGCAAAAGCTTGCCTACGCGGATGATAACGACGACAGCGTGCAGCTTTTCAAGGACGTATCACAAGGCCTTCATGACTGGCGTAGCAAGTCTCTGCAGATCGACGCGCAGTACACAGAAATGAAACCACTCATCGATGAGCTCAACGCTGAGGGACGGTGACCGGGATCCTTGGGTCTTTAAATTTCAAGACTTGCCTACAAAGCAGATAATTAGATTCTCTCTACTAGTACATATATCCGCATTTCCACGAGGTCGATGCAACTAGTCAGGGATGCCAACTGGTCAGGCGATGACTCATAATGAGTATTAATATAGCCGCACCAGTCCGCAGGTTTGCACTTTTATAAAGGAATTCGCCCGCCGGTCCACACTCTCTGAGCTGTTCCAGTGATCAACATCGTTTGCATAGCTAGTGAACCGACACTTTCCACAGATATTTCACCCTAAAACATGTCCGAGCATTTGAGACAGACGTTTGCGCACTGCAAGAAAGAGGGCCGCCCCGCCATGGTGACCTTTCTCACCGTCGGGTACCCGTCGCTGGAAGAAACGATCCCGCTGATGCTGGCGCTGCAGCGCGGTGGCGTGGATGTGATCGAGCTGGGGATGCCGTTCAGCGATCCGATTGCTGACGGCCCCGTCATCCAAAAGGCGAACGAGATTGCGCTCAACAACGGCGTTACGATGCATATTGTGTTGGAGACGGTGCGCAAGGCGCGCGCCGCAGGCGTGAAGGTGCCGCTCATGCTCATGGGCTATTACAACCCCGTCTTCCATTTCGGCGAAGAGAAGTTCGTCGCAGAGGCGCGCAACGCCGGTGCCAACGGCTTTTTGTTGGTCGATCTGCCGCCAAACGAGGCTGTTCGGTTTCGCGGCATCTGCAGCCAGCATGGGCTCAGCTACATTCCGCTCGTTGCGCCGGCGACGACGGACGAGAGAATGGAGCAGCTCGCGCCGATTGCCGACTCGTTCATCTACGTCGTGAGCCGGATGGGCACGACCGGGGCTACGGGTAAACTTAATAGCCAGATCGAGGAGTTCCTTGCTCGTGTGCGCTCGTTCTCGGGCCCGACGCCGCTGGCCGTCGGATTCGGTATCTCGACCCGCGAGCATTTCCTCCAGGTCGCGAAGATCGCCGATGGCGTCGTCATCGGCAGCTACTTGGTGTCTCTCATTGGTGACACTAAAAAGGAGGACCGCGAGCGCGTCACTACTGAGTACATCCAGACCGTCGTCGGTAACCGCAAAGTCGATGAGTCGACGATCATTGAGAACGCTCAGGTCGTTGGTGGCCATGCGCTTGCGGCCGAGCCCCTCGCGGATGGCGATCTCGGCTCGGGGGGCGTTCAAGGTGCCGGGCTCGCCGGAGTGGATAGGTTCGGCGAGTTTGGCGGGCAGTACGTCCCCGAGGCGCTGTTCCAGTGCCTCAAAGAGCTTGAGGCCGCCTTCGATGCGGCGCGCGCTGACCCGTCGTTCTGGGCCGAGATCAAGTCCTACTACCCGTACATGGGCCGGCCGTCGTCGCTGCATCTCGCCGACCGTCTCACCGAGGTGCAAGGCGGCGCGCACATCTGGCTGAAGCGCGAGGATCTGAACCACACGGGGTCGCACAAGATTAACAACGCGCTCGCCCAGGTCCTTCTCGCAAAGCGCATGGGCAAGAAGCGGGTCATCGCCGAGACGGGTGCGGGCCAGCACGGTGTCGCCACGGCCACGGCTGCCGCCAAATTCGGTCTGCCTTGCACAATCGTCATGGGCGCCGAGGACGTGCGCCGCCAGGCTCTCAATGTGTTCCGCATCAAGCTGCTCGGCGCCGAGGTCGTCCCTGTAACCTCCGGCACGCAGACCTTGCGTGATGCGTGTTCGGAAGCGTTGCGGCTCTGGATCACGCGCCTCGAGGACACGCACTATGTCCTGGGCTCAGCCACGGGTCCGCACCCGTTCCCAACGATGGTTCGCACGTTCCAGTCCGTGATTGGCAAGGAAATCCACGAGCAGTTCGCAGCGCTGCATCCGGAGGGCAAGAAACTGCCAGACTACGTTTTCGCGTGCGTTGGTGGCGGCTCGAACTGCTCGGGAACCTTCTCCGAGTTCTTGAAGCATGAGACGGTAAAGCTTGTTGGTGTTGAGGCCGGTGGCTCGGGAATTGACTCGAAGTACCACGCGGCCACGCTCAGCGGTGGCTCGCCCGGTGTTCTGCACGGTGCGAAAACGTACGTCCTACAGAACGAGGACGGGCAAGTCCAAGACACGCATTCGATCAGCGCCGGTCTCGACTATCCCGGCGTCGGGCCTGAGCTCGCTTCGTGGAAGAAGAGCGGCCGCGTCGACTTCATCGCTTGCGAAGACAAAGACGCGCTTCGCGGATTCCGCCTGCTGAGTGAGACGGAGGGAATCATTCCGGCTGTCGAGTCGTCGCACGCCATCATCAAGGCAGCCGAGCTCGCTAAGACGCTGCCGAAGGACCAGGATATCGTTATCACTGTTAGTGGCCGCGGTGACAAGGATGTCGCTCATGTCGCGGAGCTCCTGCCTGAATTTGGGCCGAAAATAGGCTGGGACCTGCGTTTTGAGGGTGAGCGGCTGTAATAACGCGAGTCGCCGTCGCCATGACACAGGCCGGCGCATACTTAGTACATAAACACTAATCGTTGTAGTGACACTATTTCAATGGAGGGAACTCTGATTGACCGCTAATTTTTCACGCAGCTCTGTATTTTGAACTTAATGGGCGAAGTCGGGTTTGTACCCTCCATGCGATGGCCCGGATCTGGGACGGCACATCTAGGCTACGGTACGCCCGGTGCCGTGTCCGCCGACAAGCATGGGGAGATCATAACTGCACGCCAGCACATAATCGGCGGCATTGTGAACGGCGGCACGAGCTCATTAGTGCCACCCATCCTTCGACGGGCTGGGCCCTTATATGAAGCCAACTTGAAGCCGTCGCGAATAAAACCGTTTGTTAGTCGCCACTTACTCGGAGGAATCCCTGCAGAAATGCTGCAGTCCCTATCTTACGAGTCCCTGAGCCTCGAATCGCCCGCGGCGCTCGATCTTGATATGGGAGTGAAAATTGCTGCGACACAAACTGGCATTGTTTATGGTGAGGACACATACGTCAAGGAATGGCGCGAGAACGAGGAAACTAATTATTTGGATATGAAGAGTCCGGTTATGCAGGTGGACGGCCACAATCTAATAAGAACCAAGAGGGGCCTCGCAATTGGCGCAGAGTACTTCGAACCGGGCGAATTCATGTCTGCAGCGACCATGAGCCCCACTACAGTCTTAGCAACTACGAAGGAGGGCGAAATGCTACTCATTGACGTTGAGAATCGCAAACCAGTTTGGCAAAACACACAGCCAAAGGGATCGCTTGGTGCATGGTCACAGGTCCAAAAGGTGAACGAACAGCTCAGTGTGTGGACGAACCGATATACGACGATGTTGATAGACCATCGTGCGCCACCTCAACAGGCCAGTCGTACTCTGATCGATTATCTGGACCGACAGCGCGAAATCCGGGCAATTGGTGTCTCCGCGGGCGGCGACATTTTTGCGCTGTCGAGTTACGAGTTCCTATGGCTCGACAATGATGGTCCTGTGATCACGCTTGAGCATCCAATCGCTCGTAATGATTGGTCGGCTAGCATGCACGTTGGCCGGTCAAGAGACAACATTTTGGTTAGTGTGAGTTCACAAATCTCTCCATTGTGCACTGCAGTCTTCTTCGGCTTCGAGAGCTCGGGTTTACCAGTTTTGAAGGATGATCTCTACTACCTAGAAAGTTGGCCCACGATCGCTGCACAAAGCCATATCACTCTGGAAACAAACAACGGCTTCGCGATTTATTCGGTCGGGAACGGCGGCGGGTTGTTCAAGCAGCACTGGGTTGAGACTGGCTCCACGCAGCGGGATGCTCTGACGGATTTGCCGCCCGTTGACAATTGCGACGATCCGCCGAGTGCTAGGCACCCGTTCGCGTTTGAGGTCGACGGGCGATGGTATCCACCATTTGATCAAGGCGGTCATAAGCCGCCAACTCAATCAGTTAATTTCACAAAACTCTACGCTGACGCCTTTGAAGAAGACGATCGTGAGGAAGACATGGCTCGAGAAGACTGTGAGGAATTGCAAGCGTCGTGGGTAGATCAGTGTCTAGTGCCGCAGGTAGGCCGTCTTTCTGCGTCTGCACAGAGCAGAGTCCGCTCGCAGATAGGCAAAATGGCCCGCAGTGTTTCTGAAGCCATGGGCAACAAGCAACCTGTCATCACTCGCCCGAATTCCCAGCTCAGGCTACCAAAGGATGTGCGAAAGACTCTTGCATCTTGGAAGGACGAAGACTTGGGTGAGCTGGACCCACCAAGTGAATCGAGCCAATTGAGCCAGTCGGTGAGCCAACCAACATCAAGCCAGCCAGCACTGAGCCAACCAACGCTAAGCCAACCAACACTGAGCCAACCAGCGCTGAGCCAGCCAACACTGAGCCATCCAACACTAAGCCAGCCGGCTCTGTCAACTCAGGCAAGAAAACACAAACATAAAAGGCGTAAGCAAAAGCATATATAGATTTTGTAGCAATAGAGCACGGACTACGTGCTTTTCCTGATCTCGTCTGCGATGGCTGCAGGGTCAGCGCCCGCTGCACATTTCTCGCGGATGTCTCTGAGCATCTCTGGAGTGATGCCGGTGTCCAGAAGCTCGGCTATTTCGCTGAGCACCTGCTCGTCGCTCTTTGGCATGAGCTTACTAAGAGACAAGGGACGTCGAGACAGAGACGACTTGAAGGTTGAAAAGCTCCCGCCAATTTCGTGATTCCGTCAATTTTCAACTCGAGTATCCATAAAACTGAACAATTTCCGTTTTTAAGACGTAAGTATACGGCTCCTATGACCTAACGAGACACATCTCCAGAATCCATAGAATCCATAGCTCGACTCGCCCAGTGCGTCCCGTTCCTTTAAGTGATTATTTTGCCCATCAAGCTACGCAGCCGTGCTAATTGCCTCAATAGCCTCGCTATATTAGCGACGAAGGTTAAGGGATCTTGGATTGTCTTTAGATCAACGGCTATTTGTCAAAAATGTTGGTGACGCGATCAATCGGATTGCTGCGTCGCGGGATCGCGACGCCGCATCTGAGCATGTTTTTCATACCGAATACGAAATTCTCTACTCTGCGGCTTAGCCGCGCACCAGCGCTCAAGCCGTGGAACGCTTTCACACGCAACTATTCGACTCCTGTGGGCCAGATCGGCGTGAATGAGTTCCCGGTTTCTCCATCGCGGCTCGGTAATGGCGTCGCAAGGCCGCCCCGCGTCATTTCGACGAAGTCTGTTGGCCGCTGGCTGCTGATCTGCGGCGCCGCCGTATTTGGTATTGTGGTGCTCGGCGGGCTCACGCGGCTTACTGAGAGCGGGCTGAGCATCACAGAATGGAAGCCGCTCACGGGCGCGCTGCCTCCAGTAAGCCAGGAGGACTGGGAGCACGAGTTCTCGTTGTATAAGGAGTCTCCCGAATTCAAGGAACTCAACAGCAGCATGACGCTCGAGGAGTACAAGTTCATCTACTACATGGAGTGGTCGCACCGTCTGTGGGGCCGCGCGATTGGCCTCCTTGTAATTGGTCCTGGTCTGTACTTCGTGCTGAGGGGCCGCACGTCTCCGTCGACAAATCGCCGTCTGTTGGGAATCTCGTTGCTGTTGGGCCTCCAGGGAGCTGTTGGTTGGTGGATGGTGTATTCGGGGCTTGACCAGAAGAATCTCGACTCGCGGGCTGATAAGCAGCCGCGTGTTGGTCACTACCGCCTGGCTACTCATCTGGGACTCGCCTTTTTGCTCTATTTTGGCATGACTCTGACTGGTCTTGGGATCCTCAAGGCAAACAAGCAGGTCGCGAATCCGATTGCTGCTCTGCAGGATAACACCATTCTGAAGAGCGCGCTCGCGACGTGGCCGCGCCGCTTCGCGTGGGGCCTTCTCGGGCTGGCGTTCCTGACGTCGCTGAGCGGCTCCTTTGTGGCGGGGCTCGATGCAGGACTGCTGTACAACAGCTTCCCCATGATGGGCAATGGGCTGATTCCGAGCACTAACGAGCTGCTGGACAAGCGCTACACAGGAGAAAGCGAGCCGTCGAAGCTCACGCTTGTTTACAAGAACATGCTCGACAACCCGGTGACCGTGCAGCTTATCCACCGTACTCTGGCGATCACGACGTGGACGGCCACGCTGCTGTTCTTCCTCTATGCGCGCAAGCGCCGCACGCTGCTGCCTAAGAACGTGTTCAAAGCAGCGCACGGCGTCTTTGGCCTCGCCACGCTCCAGGCGAGTATTGGTATTGCCACGCTTATTTACGTCGTGCCGATCCCGCTGGCTGCGCTCCACCAGTCGTGTGCATTGCTCTTCCTGACCTGGATCTTGGTTCTGCTGAACCGGTTGCGTGTGCCGAGCGCAAACATCCAGCGGATTGTTAGGCTGCTGGCTGAGAAGACTGCTAACAAGGCTGCGAAGGTTGTGAATGAGACTGCAAAGCCTTAGATACTTGTACATACTCTATAATTCGATTCTGGTTTGGAAGCGGCTCTGTGCGCATCACAAACGGCACGCTGGGCACCGCCAACTGCCCTCAGGAGCCTTGCGGAGCCCAACGCACGCAAGATGGAACCAGCCAACGCGGCAATTTTCATTGTCACACGCAACCATGGTGCCATAGCTTGGTCCGTCGCACACACAGTATAGGTCGAAACTCGAATTGATGCTCTGGAAGTCGGGCGCAATGGGCTGCGACAATTGCCTAGATGACGAGTCCGGCGAGCTGTCGATACTTTTTTCGCGATGCTCGTAGAATTGCTCGAGAAGCTGCCTAAAACTCTCTAGGGCATTATTCACGGCCTGTACATGACTATCCATTTTGTCCACAATGCTGCAGAGGGCTTCAGACGGGTCAGGAGTGGCACTTTCGAACGAGTCTCGCATTAATATTAGGTTTGTGGCGGTGGATTTTACAAACAGGCGCCGACGTGACGACTTACTGTAAGGTTATTGCGGCACGCGCTCGAACCCGAGAAATTGCCGGCTCAAGTTGAGCACGGCGTCCAATTGCTCCTCGCTGAATCGCATATCGGCTTCTTCGATCAGGCAATAGAGCACGGGCCAATTGTCGGGCGCAGAGTTGACGAGTTGCAGGATCTCCGCCTTCTCGAGATCCATTTTGAGGTCCCTAAGACCCTGAACAAAGGAGGCAATGCCTTCTTCGGTCTGCGGGTTCTCGACGTTTCCCGACGGCCGCTCGCGGAGGTACGCCTGGATCTCCACGCATATGGTTTGCGCGTTTTGCAAAGTGCCCGTTTGTTCCTTCACCTCGTGGATGTGGCTGATAACCTCGGCGTCGCACAGCAGCGGGCCGGACGCTTCAATAACTCGCATCGCTCGACGCCAGGTAATGCGCGGCGGTTTTTTGACTTGACTTCGACCTCCTCTGGTTCTCCGCAGATCGTGGGATGTCTCTTACATAATAGTTTTCCCAATTCTAGGGCTTTTGCGGGACTGTAAAATTACCTAAGTCCCAACCCTGAACAAACGACAGGGTGAAATATTCTGTACCGCTGCTCGTTCTGCTAAAAAGTCCATAAAGAATGTCTTTGACCGTCACGGAGAAGGGCAACTTCCAGCACATTCTGCGTCTGCTGTCGACGAACGTCGACGGTAACATCAAGATCATGTACGCGCTGACGACGATCCGCGGCATTGGTCCGCGTTACGCGAACCTGGTCTGCAAGAAGGCCGATGTCGATATGAACAAGCGTGCCGGTGAGCTCAGCGTCGACGAGCTCGAGAAGCTCATCACCATTGTTCAGGACCCGTTGAAGCACAAGATCCCGGGCTGGTTCCTCAACAGACAGCGCGACCCGACCGACGGCAAGGACGCCCACCTCCTCGTCAACCAGCTCGACACTAAGCTGCGTGACGACATCGAGAAGATGAAGCGCATGCGTCTGCACAAGGGTCTCCGTCACTACTGGGGTTACCGCACGCGTGGTCAGCACACTAACTCGACTGGTCGTCGTGGTGGTGTCAACGGCATTGTCCGCAAGGCCCAGAAATAAGATCATAATTTATAGTATTACTATTTCGTACAGCTCTGTAGATGGGCGCTAGCTGTGGTGTTAGGCGATGTGCCAGTGTCCGCGGCGTACTCTATTGTCCATGTGCGCTATTGTCCATGCGCTATTGTCCATGCGCTATTGTCCATGCGCTATTGTCCATGCGCTATTGTCCATGCGCTATTGTCCATGCGCTATTGTCCATGCGCTATTGTCCATGTGTGCTATTGTATAGGTGCGCTATTGTCCACAATGTGCGCAGTGCCCATGCGCGGTATTGTCTAAGGGCGCTACTGTCCGCAGCGTGCGCCGCAGAATACCGTGACACCTCAACATTCGCTAACATACATCGAATTACTGTTGCGTCTATTTAAATGTAAGCCGCTCCTTCGGGTAGGTGGCCCCCACCTGCTGGATGCCCAAGCTCGCGAGCCACTGGCCCTGCTTGACGCTCTCCGGCACAGAGCGGCCCTCCACAATACCGGCAACGAAACCGGCCGCGAAGGCATCGCCCGCACCGTTCGTGTCCACAATGAGCTTCTGGTCAAGAGGGACGACCGGGTACTTCTCGACCGTCGCCTTGCCGCCGGCCGGCGCCGTGGCTACGACGGTTTCCTCGAGCCCCTGGGTGATGATCACGACGCGCGGGCGCTTCGTGTTCGCCTTCGGCAGCTCGGCGATCTTCGTGGCCACAGCCACGACATCGTTCTCCACGCCGTGCGACTCGGCATAGGCCTCGGCCTCGGCCTCGTTCGCGATGAGGAAGTCCCAGTACTGCTCCGTGGAGTCGAGGGCGTCCTTGAAGAAGGTCGGGATGAACGGGGCGCTCAGGTTCGTGGAGAACACTTTGTTCGTCTCCGCGGCGTGTTTGCCGAGAGCCGCGATCGCGGCCGGGCACACAGTGAAGTGGAACCCGCCGACGTAGTACGCCTTTGCCTGCTCGACGAGCTGCCACTGCTCGGGGGCTTGCAAGTGCTCGAGCGTGTAGTGGTTCGCCGCAGCAAGATCCGTGGCCAGCGAGCGGTTCGTGCCCGTGATGAGCGCGGCGCACTTGCCCGTGGGGATGTCCTCCTGGAACTGGTAATGCGTGATGACGCCGGCCTCGCGGTTCGAGTTCAGCAGCTTCTCGCTGTACACGTCCTTGCCGACCGAGCCGAAGTACGCAACGCTGTCCTTCGGCAGAATGTACGCCGCGCCGCGAGCCGTGTTCTGGGCGGCGCCGCCGGCCACAAGCACGACATTCGGGTTGCCAAGAACCTCGGCGTAGATCGGCATGTGCTTCGGCTCAACAAGAATCGCATCGTTTTCTTTCAAGCCGTACTTGTCCAGAAAAGCTTTGTCGACATGAGCCTGCAGATCAAGCAGCGGGTTACCAAGGCACACGAGTTCAACCATCTTGAGTGAGGGTACGAAAATACTGAAAGGACTGTGAAATGCTGAGGGGGTCTCGTAGTAAGTGAAAAAGTATGAGCCGTGTGACTAAATCAGGCGCAAACAAGATTGGTATATCACATGCGGCACACGTGTGAGACCGGTTCGCCGAGGGGCTTATAGAATGCACTTTTGGCTTTGAGGCGGATATGTGACTTACATTGATACATTTTATTGGTTTGTACAGAAATATTATATTGGTTTGTACAGAAACATTATGTTCGTCTATACAGATATGTGTTTCTCACAGAAAAGTTGGTGCCGGCAGGTCGTATGAATGCAGTGAGTTGGGTGGGCGCAGGTATGCGATCTGATCAGACATCTTAACCTAGCACTGATAGACCATGTACAAAACAGGCAGAACCAATTTCCAAGTTTCCGCAGTTGAAGTTTCACAGTTGATTCCATTTTATGAGAAAATATATAGTCAAGACAGGCATACATTCTTAGACCTCGTAGGACTCGTTCACCTCGCGGGTTAGGCTCTAATGCAACGGTACACGCAGCATGTGCCGTTAAACTGCGCTCAGCGGCTGTTCCTCACCGTGAGCAGCGGAATTGCTGCGTTCATTAACCCGAGACGGGCTGATCTGATCGCCACTTTTGGCGAGATGACGGCGCAGCCGTTTTTCGCGCGCAGACTGAAAAACCAGATGCTGAGCAGCCCGACTGGCCGGCAGATTCTGCGGGAAAAACCGCGCATTACGTCGACCACGCTGAACATCCCCGAGCTCCGGAAACTGCCTCCAAACACGCTGGGCTACCAGTACACCCAATGGCTTGAGACAGAACAGGTTTCGCCCGACACGCGGCTGCCCGTGAGATACGTGGACGACCCCGAGGAGGCCTACGTCATGCAGCGGTACCGCGAGTGCCACGACTTTTACCACGCGATCACGGGCCTTCCCGTAGTCATGGAGGGTGAGGTCGCAGTGAAGGCGTTTGAATTCGCGAACTTGGGGATCCCTATGACGGGCTTGGCCGCCTTCAGCGAGCCGTTCAAACTAGGCCCGAAGGCGCGGCAGCGGCTGCGCAATATCTACCTGCCGTGGGCAATCACGAACGGGTTACGGGCCGACTGTTTGCTGAACGTGTACTGGGAGAACTTGCTCGAAAAGGACGCCGATGAGCTGCGCGAAGAGCTGGGGATTGAGCGGCCCCCAGACATGCGGAGTTTGAGGAAGAAAAAGCGGACGCCGAGGAAGTCTGTATGAGGGCTAGACAACGCAGGACGTAGCCGCAAACCGGACGCCATAGTCTCAATACTACAGAAATACTAATGAAATACTAAGCCATGCTCGGTGCTTCAAGCGATTCATGCTCTTCATGCCCGCTGCGTCAGGCAAGAACCTTCGTGC
This sequence comes from Starmerella roubikii, assembly GCA_030584945.1. Taxonomy (NCBI): domain Eukaryota; kingdom Fungi; phylum Ascomycota; class Dipodascomycetes; order Dipodascales; family Trichomonascaceae; genus Starmerella; species Starmerella roubikii. Next base: position 118,185 of record JAJMCC010000018.1, on the reverse strand, counting down.
TCTCTTCATACCGGCTTCATACTGACTTCCCGCTCGACTAATCCTAGCTCGCTAATACTTTATGCATTACTCTTCTACTCACACAGTAGTAGCCGCCTTGGTCAATGAGCTTAAAGCCTGCTAGTCCCGTCTCAGCGGGTACTGCTCTCTGTGCTCGCCGTCCGGCGTGAGCACGAGGATCTCGAGCGTGTCGCCGACCTGGATCTGTCGCTCCGCGGCGCCGGCAAACGAGTCCTTAACAAGACGCACCGCCGTGCCCAAGTCGATGTCCTCGACTTTCTTCGGCTCCTTGGTTTCTGGGTCGACCTGGTTTTCGAAGGACACTTGGTTGTCGAGAAACGGCGTGAGCAGCTGCGTCGCGTGGCCCCCGGCCTGGCTCGACCGCCGCTCGTCGCAGCCGATGGGATCGAAAGTGTAGATCACGCCCGAGCCGTCCGCCTCGAGGCCAACGAGCATCGGGTTCGTGTAGTATGGGAAAAACCGCTTGCCGTACATGAGAAGCGAGGTCATGCGCGCAGCCGCACGCACGCTCATTTTATGGCCGTTGTTCTCGTGATGGTACCATTTGATGCGCGTGCGCAGGTCGTCGGCGAGCTGCTTCGCGTCGGCACTGAACCCGTTGCCGGCAAAGTACATCCCATCGCCAATAGGCACGATCTGCGTCATGTTGCGCGAGTCGATCGAGTAGCCCGTCGAGTGCCGCGTGTCGCCAGCGAGCAGCAAGAAATCTTTACCGGCAATGGCCAGCGTGCTGCCGCCACTGCTGTCGCCATACGGATTGAATCTGGACATGGTGAACCCTACAACGCACTGAGCGCGAAGTGAGTATCTAAGGCTGGATCAGTACTGAAGACAAGCTTGTAGATGCGATAAGTTTCGCTGAATGGTTTGCTGGATGGTTTGCGTGAATGATTGAACTGAGGAGGTGTCAAGGAACTATTTTTAGCAGTGTGGCGAATCCTGTCGCATTACATGGAGGAAGTTGTGCTCAGAACGAGGCCAATTAGACCGACTAGAGTTGAGAACAGGCACAACGTAGACTGCTGTGAACGGACTGGTGTGCACGACTGAATTTAAATAATGTGTGAGTGTAAGAGCGCGCAGGAGACGCTTGAACTATCTAAATACGCCCGTGCATAATCTACTCGAGTAACAAGAAAATCTCGACGAATCGTCATTTAAAACACCTTACTCGGAACTTGAATTGAGATGGAGTGGAGGGTCCACGAGACCGTGTGCGGGTGAGCGGTTAGAGGGGTATGGAAAGCCGGGGAAGAACGAGGCTGAGACAAGACTTGGCACACAGATTGCGCGAGCTGTTTAATCATCGGAATTCGAATCTTTACGTACACTAAGAAGTTATATACCGCACTTTCGTTGGGGGCAGAAGTTAACCCTCATGGGCAACCGCAAGATCGAGTATGTGTTCGGGCCCGATCGGCCTCGGACGGGCCACACGCTTGGAGTCACGGCTCTTGCGGTCAGCCATGATGTCGTGTTGAAGCAGAACAGCTACGGCACGCTCGTCTCGGGCGGCCGCGGCGGCAGGATCAATGCGTGGGCTCTTGGCCCGCAGGCCACGCACGCTGCGCGCGTGAACGATGCGCACGCCGACTGGATCACGGCTGTTCTCGTGAACAGTTCGCAGTCGGTGCTCAGCGCCTCCGCCGATACGACCGTCAAGCTCTGGAACCTCGAGAATGACGCCATCACGACGATTGGCCACCACACTGACTACGCGCAGTGCTTGGCGCGCGTGTCCGACACGGTCTGTGCGAGCGGCGGCCTCGACCACCGCATCTTGGGCTGGGACCTCACAATGGCGAAACAGAGCTTTGAGATCCCCACAGACTCGAGTGTGTATTCACTGGCGACAGTCGGAAACCTGATCGTTTCGGGCTGCTTCAACGGCTGCGTATGCGTGTGGGACCAGCGGCAGCCGAGGCACCCGGCCGTCTCCTACAGGAGCCACACCGACAACGTGCGGTGCCTGTACTCAGTGGACGGCGACCGCGTGGTTTCCGGGTCCTCAGACGGCACGGTCAAGGTCTGGAGCTTGCGGAACCACCGCTTGCTGAACGTGTTCACGGAGATCCAGTCCTCGGTCTGGTCATTGCATCCCTCGAGAGATAACGCCGGGGTCTGGGTCGGCGATCGCGACGGCAGCATCTACTTCACGCCAGAACTGGACAAGGCCCCGCAAGTCGTGACGAAAAATGCACTGAAGTCCGGGATCGCGGGACTCTGTCCGGACTACGCAAGTGGGAATGTGTGGGCATGTACGCCCTTCTGCCCGGACCTTGTGTGCCTCAACGCGTTGCAGGACCGCAAGGAGCCCGTCGAGGTGCTGAAGGGTCATACGGGGCTCAAGAAACACCGGCTGCTCAATGACAAGCGACACGTGCTCGTGCTCGATACAAAGGGTGACATCGCTATGGTCGATCTCGTGAGCGCTAAACCGGTCACCGATTTCAAGTGGCACATCGACGTGACACCTGTAGACGGGGCGAATGGTGCGCCAATGGTTGATGTCGACGAGGCGCTCGACAAGCTGCTCGAAGAGGTGAACACAATGGATGTCCTCGACAATTGGTGCCAAGTCCAGGTCAAAACCGGCGAAATCAGCGTGATCCTCGACCAGCGATCTATCGACAATGCAGAGGTCTACCTCGACGAGCTGCAGCAGCACGTCATGAGGATCAAGCAATCCGCGGCGCACTCAGCGTCGCCGACGCCGGAGCAAAGCCCCTTCACCACACCACTGCACACGCCACTGCAGACACCCGTGCAGACACCGGGCCACTCCCCAACCGTGACGCCGTCCAGCTCGGGCTTTTTCAGGGAAAGCCGCGTGTCGCTCTTGCCTTCAAACTCAAGCGTGCTCAGATCGGGGAGATCACCGCGGATATCCCCGGCCGTCTCCCGCGTCACAAGTTCGCAGTCGTTGCTGTCCTTCGAGCAGCAGCAGCAGCCGCGCCCAGTGCGGCAGCTCGGCACTGGGAAGGGCCACGCGAAATTCTACGACCCGGACGAGGAGCCGACGTCGCCGGAACCTTCACAAAATACACAGGACGCGCCAAGGGAGACGAGGGCCGTCAACATACCCAAAAGCACCGTTTCGTCGAAGGTCCAGGCAGCGCCGAGAACGCCCGTCTCGCCGAAGCCGGCGCCGCTCCCAAAGCCAACTGCTGGGCAAACGAACCCGAAAGTGAAGCTGAACGACGACGAAACAGAAGAGCCTGCCGATAGCCACACCTTTGACGACGAGATCCGGATCAATCTCGGCAATTTCGTGCTCGAGAATCTGTTCAGAGGCTTGACCGATCGGTTGGTGAATGAGTACGAAAGCATGCCTGAGCCGCCTCAGAAGAAGATCGCCGAGCCAGCTGCTCGAGAAGACATGCAGACAACCACCCGTGCCGCGCCGCGACCCGAGCAGCGAGAAAGGAAGCGCACGCGGCTTCTCAACAAAATCTTTGGCAAGAAAAAAGAGGAAGAAGAGCAATCAGCACCGCATGCTCAGAGCCCGCAACAACGTGTTGAAAAGACACAGCCACCGGCACAGCAGCCATCTCAGACGGAGTCGAACCCGCAGCTTGTTAAGCAAAAGCACCAGCAGGAACAACAGGCGATCCCCGACTCACAGACGTTTCTCGAGGCGTGGTCACGAGCCGTTGCTAACCGGTCACTCGAGTCGGCCGATCCTGAGGGGCCTCCCCACGACGTGCTCAGCCGCCGCGCGCGCGTCATTATATCGGAAATTGCGCCCGGCGCGGGTGCCGCGACAGAGGTCTTTAGCACGACCGTCGGCCGGCTCATCTATAACAAGGAAGAGGCAGATCGTATTGCGGCGTTACTGCCAGGATGGGTGGGTGACGCACTGCTGCTCGGCAAGCTCAATCTGCGGCCGCCCGTGAAGATTGGGTTTGCAGTGATTCCGCAGGATCCGAAACTGCCGAACCTCACGCCAGAGGCCACACGGCTCATGGCCGTTTCCATGCTGCGCGTGCGCAAAATCATGATCTATACTATTGGGCAGCTCGAGGCCCAAGGAATCCTGACTAAAGAAGCTTCAAATCATCCGCCAGAGGACATTATACAGCTCAGCTGCCATGGCGTCGAACTCAGTCCCGTATTCACGCTTGCCACAGTGCGGACGCGCATTTGGCGCAAAAGCGGAGACGTCGGAATCGAGTATGCGCTCAAGCTAAAAGTGTAAGAACTACGTACATAAAAAAACAAATCCGCTCGAAGTCAGCGGGCAACCGTGTAATATCTGCAGTCTGGTTGGAATCGGTGGGCGCTCACGTAGCCGGAACATGTTGCGGATAATATATGCGGAAGTTGGCCCATCTTGGGGGCCGTTTAAGGGTCCGTTTTAGGGGCCAAGTCACTATGCAGCTTGAGGAAAAGGGCTGCAGCTTTGTGAAATAAACAACCCACTATGGGGCTCGACGTCTGAACGATCTTGTTCCTGCGTCAACAACGTTGATCGAGAGACTTATTACCCGTACACACAGGCACACATTCTCCAATTATGACTTCACCGAGGTAGAAAGCACTTATCAAGGGATCACCAGTTCATTGACATATAAGCCAGCGTAGAATATTATTTAAAGCCTTTCATTCAAGCTTATTTGACTGGGGACCTGACCTCCTCGAGCCTAGCAGGGTGAGACATCCAAGACACGCAGTGTCTCACTTTAGTAATAAGCGGACTCTAGGGAGGAAAGACCGGTTGCCGCGCGCCGAACTTAAACAGCTGCACAAAATAGTGGCATTATTGCCACGCCGGACATGACAGAGATTCAAGCAGAACTCCATGAGTATTTTCCATTTTTCAGAAATTCTGAGACTCATGATGATTATCGCGTGCTCGAAAATAACTCGAGCATAAGTGCGGCAGCCGTGCAAGATGAAGGCATGGCATTTGTCTCACAGGACATGTGTACCCACTTACCAGGACACGAATCAGCTCACCAGCTACGCGAAATGGTTGCTGGACCGCATCGCGACGTCGTCAACAAGGCCCCGTACAACGTGGAAGAGGACTGGATCATTGCCCAATGCCGCGGCGAAGACCGGCCGACCTCATACCACGCCATTTCGCAGGCGCTGAGCTGCAACGGCTACAATCGCACGGCGGGAGCTTTGCAAGTGCATCACTCGCAGTACCTCAGCAAATGCAGGTCGCGAATGGAGGACATATCCCCAAGAAAGCAGGCAATTGTGAAAGGAGTGTGCGAAAGCACCCAGCAGAAGCTCTTCCGGCGAGTTCTGGAGGAGTCTCGCAAGGGCCTCGGCCACACAAGGCTCGACAAGAAACTTATAGACTTGATTCAAGTTGTCCTCGAATTCGAGTTGCTGAAAGTCACGAGACGTCTTGACCAGAGCGTCAATTACGCCAGGTCGCTGTCACACAAGAAGAAGAGAGTGCGGGGCATGAAGTAGCTACCACTCGCTTGAAATACTCAGTGTATTAGTATATAGTCTTAATTCGTATAAAATTACCACGTGAACCCTACGTGAAAAAAGTGCACTCAACTATTACTCTTTTCACTTTTGCCCCGTGTAAAGATGACCAGGAACATTGATATCGCCATCACATCCCTGATCTCCGTGTCGGCGCTGTTAGCCGCCCTGTCGCTTGTTCTTAAGTACACACAGGTTGGCGACAGTTTCCAGGTCTTCTTGGCGTCGTTGGGGTTCTTAGTCGCCACGCTCGTGGCATGCGCCGTGCGCCTGGCCCGCAGCATTAACGACACGAACTCTGTGCAGCTGCCTCAGCCGTAAAAACGAGCATTATGAGTAACGAGAAACGAGATCACGAATTATGATTGACATAATGCCTAGAAGGATTCAAGGGGCCTGTTGAAGTATATCGGTGCCTTGGTTGGAATGAATTGACTGTATATGTATATAAACAAAGATGCCGCCACCCGACTGCGATTACTGCTGCTGACAGCGGACTCTGCCCTTATAGAGAGTGCGTCATCATTAGTATGAATGTGCTCTTGCAAGCCTCTTACATAATCGGTGGCATAAGAACATGTGGCACGGCATGGAATGACATTCTACGACATGCATGCACTGTCGGAGCAAGCAATTCGGGCACGGACTCGCTGAACACGACTCAGCATGAGATCTAAAGCTAGCAACGCAAGACGGATCTCGTAAGCTCCGCATCCGCATGCTCGGAGGGGCAACTCATGTAGGTACCCCACACTTTCTAACCCTCTACCCTAGCATGTTTAAAAGGAATACGCAATTGGCTAAGGGAACATTCCCAACAACACTCATGGCATCGAAATATATCAAGTTCATCGTAGGAGCAGCAGCAATCGGAGGCGCTGCATTCGCCCTCCAGATCTACTCCAATGCGCCCAATCCAGACCGCAATGTTCGGATAATGGCCCACAAGAACAAAGACAACGACAGGGTCCAATACTTCTCAGGAACGGTCAAGTCTGAGGCCACACAGCACTCGCATTGAACAGCTTAGCCTCAGCAGCTCGTCGTTTCTCTCGAACCACTCTCAATGGCCCACTCACGTGAGATCCCGCTCGCTTCCGAGAGGTCTCACTCCATTAGGCATACCATATTTATTTGCATTACATAGCCGTTTATATCGTACTCGTTACATTTTCATAGCATTATCGTAAGACAGCATTATCGTAAGACACTCCTAAAACTACTGAATTTACGCTACGTAGTGAGCCTCTAGCGCTCAAGCTAAATGCCGATGTCCTACTCGAACAACTTGAACCACCACACCGTGTCATTGAACGCTTTGTTGATAGCCACGCTCATCCACTTGTCATTCGTGTCGCCGCGCACCGTGAACCCGTGCTGAGTGCCCGAGATCAGCGTCGTGAAATACGTCGCCTTGATCTCCTTCAGCTTCGCCTCAGTTTGAGCACGAAGCTCGGGCGTGTAGATCTGGTCAGTCTCAGCGCCAACAATGATCAGCGGCTTCGCGATTTTCGATACTTCCTCAATCGTCACGAACGACGGATGTGCCACGGCACCAACGTCGATCGCCTTTGAACCGAGCAAACGCACGACGTATTTCGCACCAAAGCAGTAGCCAATCGAGCAGAGCTGCTGCGGTGCAAGCTCACTCTTGATGAACTTAACGCTTTCGTCGACAATCGGCTCGGTGACTTCAAGGCTGTGTTTGCTGAACCATTCCTGCGACATTCCAGAGTTAAGCGTCTTGGGGTCGCCGTTGAACAGATCAGGAACGACTACATAGTAGCCCTGCTTCGCATAAGCGTCAGCAATTAGCAGGTTATTCGGGTACTGGATCCCGAGAACATCGGTTAGCAAAAGAAGCACCTTCTTCGAAGCCTTGTCGCCGGCGAAGTAAGTCTCGATCGAGCCAATGTGGCCCATAGTGCCCGCAGGCTCACCTTCGTACCGGATGCCTTGGGCGCAGCAATCTTTAGGAGGAAGAGATGCCATTTCAGTAGGTCAGTTGTGATTTAGCTTGCGGGTAGGTAGCTGGACTTAGGGCCGGCCGGAGCTGGCCAACAGCAAGGCTGAGTAGATCTCGTGAAGATGGCAACAGATCAGCCTACGAATGCGACGGCATTAGGAGAGGCATACGCAACGAAAACACCGCATAAAGCACATTTAGGCAAAGCACGCGTAAAAAGCCCACGTAATATACATACACACCCGCGCCAACGATCAGCAATCGACCTCAAACTAGGCACACCGCCAGAATTCTGAATTTCTAAACTGTTTTTTCATTGAATCACAATACGCCTACAATTTAGTCCATATGCCGGCGAATTTCGACCGTCGATACTGAAATATCTGATTTTTGTCAGCAGACCTTTCCCTGCCGAGTTTTTCATGGAGCAAAATACTAAGGAAACCACTAAGCTCTGGCGCGTCTTTAAGACCGTCAAAGAGCTGGTGCGAGACCGGGGATATAATGTGGGTCAGTCCGAGATTGATGTCAGTCTGGAGGAGTTCAAGGCTCAGTATTGCTCGCCGGACGGAACGGTGCTGCGGCCAAAGATGAATTTCCAGGCGCTTCCCATGCCAGAGACGCTCGAGAAGTTCCCGCAGATGGGCTCTCTGTGGGTGAACTTCTGCGATGAGGCCAGTGTTGGCGTGAAGACGATGCGCGAGTTTGTGGTTCTCGTTGCTAGCAAACACTTCTCAAACGCGCTGTTTATCTACCAGACCTCGATCACGCCGGCGGCACAGCGCCTCATACCCACTGTGGCGCCCATTGTGATTGAAACTTTCCAGGAAAGCGACCTTGTCGTGAACATCACGAAGCACGTCTTAGTGCCTAAGCACGTCATTCTCAGCGACGCCGAAAAGAAAGACCTGCTGCAAAAGTACCGGCTGAAGGAGAGTCAGCTGCCGCGCATCCAGGGCCTTGACCCAGTCGCCCGGTACCTTGGCCTGCGCCGCGGCCAAGTGGTTAAAATCATCCGCCGCTCGGAAACGGCGGGACGCTACGCGAGTTACCGCATCTGCTTGTAATAATATTTATTAGAATAAAATTCTTGAACTTCGGGGTGGCAAAGAAGCTTGGCGGAGTGCCGAGTCAATTTGACTTAATCCCGACATATCGGTTTAGTCATTTTCGTGTTTGATCTCTTCAATCACTGCCAATATTCAGAAAGTAGGCGATTCGGTTTGACTCATAGCCTGATCAATTCACCCTGCCTTCAAGCCGGTGTGCGCAGTATTACAAATATTTCATGATCGAGACGGTAGGGATCATCGGCCTTGGAGCGATGGGAAAGCTCTACGCGGCGCGGCTTTCCGACGCGGGAATACGCGTCGTCGCGTGCGATATCCCTGAAAAGTACGAATCCGTGCGCGCGGAGTTCGCCGAAAAACACCCGTCTGTCGAAGTAGTGAAGGACGGGTTTGCAGTTAGCCGGCAAAGCGATCTCATCATTTACTCGGTTGAGGCGTCGAACATAGATAAAGTGGTCTCGCTGTACGGCCCTGCCACGAAAATTGGCAGCATTGTCGCGGGCCAAACGAGTTGTAAAGCGCCGGAGGTAGCTGCGTTCGAAAAACACCTGCCGAAAGATGTCAGCATTATCCCCATCCATTCAATGCATGGGCCCTCAGTCAATCCGAAAGCACAGCCGCTCGCGATCATCCCGCACCGCGTCATGCACGAGGGCGACGTCGAGGCGGTGATGCAAGTCTTGTCGAGCTTCCAATCGAAATACGTCGTGTTGTCTACCGAGGAGCACGACAGCATCACGGCTGATGTGCAAGCAACTACGCATATGGCCTTTTTGTCTATGGGCACGGCTTGGATGCGAAACGGGCAGTACCCGTGGAAGAATTCGCGGCTGAATGGCGGAGTCGAGAACGCGAAAATCAACATTGCACTGCGCATCTACTCAAACTCTTGGCATGTCTATGCGGGCTTGGCCATCACGAATCCGCAAGCACACATCCAGACCGTCCGGTACGCAAACTCAGTCACCGATCTGCTCAAACTCATGATCTCGAACAAACAGGAGGAGTTCCGACAGAGGCTGTATGCAGCGCGCGACTTTGTGTTTCAGAAGGTCATTGAGGATCCCCGACACAGCCTCTTGCTTCCGGACTCCTTGCTCGGGAAATTCTCGCTCGGCAACGGCCTGCCGAGCGAGCGCCAGCAGAATAGCCAGCTCTCTATCCTGGCTATAGTGGACAGCTGGTACCACTTGAAAATCATTCCGTACGACCATATGATTTGCTCGACGCCGCTTTTCCGGATCCTTCTGGGCGTCACTGAATACGTGTTCATGACCCCGGGCAGCCTCGACCGCTGCATCAACGATGCCATGAGCTCGTACAATTACCGTGGCGATGACGTCGAATTCGTTGTTGCTGCGCGGACCTGGTCGAAGGCCGTGCTGAACGGCGATTTCACGGCGTACCGCCTCATGTTTGAAGAGGTTCAGAAGTACTTCGAGCATATGTTCCCTGAGGCCAACAAGGTTGGAAACGAGATGATACGCGCAATCAACGAGCACCGGCAGCCTACAGCCGAGGAGTAAACATATATATTTTATGATGACGCTAGGCCTTTCTATGAGGAGCCCCCGCGCGACGGAGCTGGCAGCTGGACCTTCCCGCCGCCGTTCACAGCTGTCGCACCACTCGTGAGGAATCCGACGTGCGGCTGCACGTTCCAGCGCAAAGTAAGACGCACTTCGCGGTCTTCCGGCCCAAACTCCTGGAAAAGATCCCAAGCCGAGTATTTAGAGGGCACCTTCCTCTGCTTTATGCGAGCCTTGTCTTTGCTCTGGATGATTCTGTCCCAAATCACCACGGAGTTCTCTATCGGTGCGCCAGAAGTGGGGCTCACCGTCTCGTAGTCCACAGTCACGTAGGCGAAGACCTGCTTCGTATTCCAATTAAAAAGCGGACTCAAGTCGGCCTGCATGTCGAAAGTAAAGCGCGCATTCTCCTTCGTCTGGCCGGGCATTGCGCCGTTCTGCCACGTATTTCGGAATTTCATGGCTGGCTCGATGGACTTGATCTTCGAGTCGAGATCAAACGCACCGCCACTCCACAGTTGCAAGTAGCCCAAGATGGCCACAAACACAGCGGCAACGGAGCATGCGGTCGTGAACTTTCCAAAGCCAGCCTGTGTACGACCGATGAAGCTGTCCATTTGTAGGGTTAGCGGTGAGCTGGCTGTAATAATACGTTGGATATCTGGTCGAGAAGAAGCGCCCAAAAATCAGACAACTCACTATATTGGCTTGTGGTAATTTACGAAATGAATTAGGCTATTCGAGTGAAAGATAAAGGGCATCAGTTTACTTCGCTGTAGACCACTTAGGATTAGTGACACACGCCTAGCCGGCCGCTCCAGCCCTTGAGATGCCTCTCACACGCAAAGCGGTAGTAACCGTACGTGAAGCTTGCCTAAACTTACGTCAATCCATATCAGATCAGGTTTACCTATCTTGGAAATGGATGCCCTCTGCCCCGACGCAGCATCACTCACAACCAACACCCGTTGATGCTAACCCGAGAAAAGTACGCACAAAAATTTCAAGCCGCAAGCCTCTGGATATTCGTTTTCCAGCTCGGCATTTTGGTCGGGATCGAAGCCGTCTATCTGGCCGTCTTCACAGAGAATGAGGGCTTCCTGACGGCCTACAGATCGCCCACACTCGCCGTCATCGGGCTCACTACCAGTTTGTATCCAATTTTCGCCGCCGTGGGAGCAGTTCTCATCCTCTATCTTGTGCATGTACTCGGCAGCGTTGCCATAATTAGTGGCGCATCGCTAGTTTGGTTGATTGGATGTTTCGTTGGCAGCTTTACTGTTGGGAACATAGGAGCGCTCATGGCTGCGCGTGTAATCAAGGGACTTGCGATTGGCTTGCTAACCAGCGTCCTGCCACTGTACGTTGACAAGGCCACGGGTTCAAAACGGCAAGCCGCAAGACTGTTGACTTTGCTGCAAGCGTCTGCACCGTTTGGTGTGTTTTTAATGGCTGTGCTAGCGAAAACGCTGACACCAATTGAGTTCAACCTACGTTGGATATGTGCTGCCGCCCCGGCTTTGCCGATTGTTTTGGTTGTGCTCAATCTTCCCCGTGGGGACGATGTAATAGACCAGGCGAGAGAGAACAAGCGTCTGAGCCGTCAACCCAACCAATCTGCGTGGTCGAAAATGATCCTGGATATACGATTGATAGGCCGCAGCAAGCACAATGTCTCGCGGTTCGTTGCAGCCTCGCTTGCCCAGGCCTCGGTCCCACTCACAGCCATCAACGTGATTTTCTACTACTCGAATGTCATGTGCAAGATGCTTGGATTCAGCGCTGCCGAGTCTGAGGTCATGGCGATTGGACTCTATGCGACGAATTTTGTCGCTACGGGCCTCTCGCTGTTATTCATCAACCGGTTGCACCTACAGGCGACGATCCAGTACACGTCTCTTGGCCTTGGTGTTATTCATCTGATGCTGTTTATTGTGGAGCTCGCTCATGACTATCGTCCTGAGTCCGGGGTTCTCGGGATTGTCTCGGTTTCGCTGCTTTTTCTATTTGTGTTTGTGTTCTCGCTACTGTTCTCGGGGATTTCACTCGTATATACGAGCGAAGTCGTTCCCCAAAGGACGCGTGGCGTGTCCATAGGACTTGCAACAGGCATTGGCTGGTTGTGCAATTTCCTCGTGACACTGATCTCAGCAGCGATTCTCCCGATCGTGGGCAGCTACATATTTCTCATTTTCGCTGTCATTTGCTGCGGCATGTACTGCACGTTTGCAGCAATGCCCAGCTGCGAGCGAACCTAATTGCGCCGAATGCGCCACTTGAAAGAGGCAAAAACGCCTAGTTCAAATAGATGTACGCGTCTCTGTGGTGAGATGTTTTTTTTCTACAGTCCAATTAAATACAGTAAACGCGTTGAATAAATTTGACCAAATCCAGAGTTTGAAGGGCAATGCAAATTTGTGCACGTCGTTTGCACCCGATTAACGGAGTTTATCCGCATTGCATTCAACGGTCAATGCGGTTGCCTGCTCGGTCAGATGACCTGGGGTACCCACCAAACACACACTAATGGGTCGTGGCGTTTCTCAAACCTGGGCAGAGTGCACGCGTGCGTCACGAAGATTGTGCGACTAACAGGCGTAATTTAATAAAATCGACTGCGTGGGTGTGAAAGGATTAATCAAGCGACCTAATCTCCACGCTTTACTGGATCATCCTCATACTCAGTGGGAAAGTTGTCCAACAATATCAGGGCAATTCGTGAACAGTAGTAACACAACCCGTCAATCTCCCGCCCCGCGAACCCCCTTGAGTGAAAGCAAGAAAAAAAATTCCAATTTAGGCGGGACGCAACCATGGAGAACGAGCCATGCGCAAACATGCGCGTCGGCAAGAAATACTCGCTGCGCCGGCAGATCGGCAGCGGCAGCTTCGGCGACATCTACTCGGGCGTAAACGTTATCAGCGGCGAGGAGGTGGCCGTGAAGCTCGAAAGCGTGCGTGCGAAGCACCCGCAGCTCGACTACGAGGCCCGCGTGTACAAAGCCCTCGGTGGCGGCATCGGTGTCCCCTACGTTCGCTGGTACGGAACCGAGCAAGACTATAATGCTTTGGTCATTGATCTTCTCGGGCCGAGTCTCGAGGACCTTTTCAACTTCTGCCAGCGGCGTTTCAGCTACAAGACTACGCTGCTGCTCGCCGACCAGCTCGTGTGCCGCCTCGAGTTTATCCACTCGCGCGGATTCATTCACCGCGACATCAAGCCCGACAACTTCCTCATGGGCATTGGCCGGCGCGGTAACCAGGTGAACGTCATCGACTTCGGCCTAGCGAAGCGGTTTCGAGACCCGCACACCCACCGGCATATCCCCTACCGGGAGCACAAGAACCTCACCGGCACGGCGCGCTACGCGTCGCTGAACACGCACTTGGGCGTCGAGCAGAGCCGCCGCGACGACCTCGAGAGCCTTGCATACGTTTTGATCTACTTTGCGCGCGGCAGCCTGCCATGGCAGGGCCTGCGCGCGCAAACAAAGCGGCAGAAGTACCAGCGCATCATGGAGGCCAAGCTCTACACGGACATCAACGACCTCACGCGCGGGCTGCCGGACGAGTTCAACAAGTTCCTGAGGCTTGCGCGCGAGCTGCGCTTCGACGACCGGCCGGACTACGTGCTGTTCCGGCGTATTTTGCGCGACCTGTTCCTGCGCCAGGGCTACCATTATAATTACGTGTTTGACTGGAAATTCGCGGCGAAGCGGTCACGGAAGGACGACACGCGCGAGCTGCCGGCAGAGCAGATCCAAGCCCTGCCAAATAACGGCAAAGAGCATTACTATCGCGATCCAGGAGAGAGCAAGCAGGCAGGCGGTGCGTCGGCCGCCGCGAATGCAGGCGCGAGCGCGCTGCCCGCGCCCGGGCCAATCTCGGGCGCAAACCAGGCGGGAAGCCCTGTACAGATGAACTCGATGGCCGCAGCGGCGTCGCGGCCGGCGAACCCGAATTTGGTCGCCCAGACGCCGCGCGTCGCGGGCCAGCCATTGCTGCCGGGCGCTGTTCCGAATCCGACTCAGGTGCCGAACGCGGCGGCGAACGCAGCAGCAAATCAGGCGGCGAACGCAGGCCAAGCCGCGAACCAGGCGAACCCCAGTGCGAACCTCGCGCCGGGCCCCGCAATGGTTCACACACACACAGGGACGTCTGCGACGACGGGGCTGAACTCGGCGGTGCCGCTGCCTCCGTTTAGAGACCCGTCTCAGATGAACACGCCGCCACTGCCCGGGTCGCCGGCCGACTGGCAGGTTCCGGCGCCTGTGACCCCGAGCCCCGCCGTGAGCCCGATGGCTGCGATCCAGCCGGGCGTGCTGCAGGGCCTGCAGTCCGGCGCGCTTCCCGCGGGGGCGCCCGCCGCGAGCCAGCAGCGGAAGCGCGAGGTTCTCCCGAAAATCGTGCGCGACCCGCTCGATGCGTCAAAAATATACTACAACGGGATCCAGTTCAGCGAGAACCAGGTCCTCGCGCTGCGGCGCAACGAGCCGCCGCCGTTCACCGTGCACACGCAGCTCGCGAGGGAGAATGTCACGCCCGTGGTCCCGGTGCTCCAGTCGGCCGGGCTTGTGGTCGAGGACCTCGACAACCGCTTGAAGCGGCTCGCATTCTACCAGCTTATGTACCTGCGGACCCTCGTCTGCTTCGGGTACGGCCCGTACCGAGACTACCAGAGCTTTGTGTACCATATCAACAAGGCGTGCGCCGAGGGCATCCTGCTGCCCGTCGAGCTAAACTCGAGGTTTGAGGCGTACGAGCTCGCTTACATCGAGTCGAACGAGCCGGACCGCGCGCGCAAGCTCGCAAGCATGGTCTGGACGCGCGAGCGGCTTGTGCTCGGCAGCATCTACCCGCGCGACTACGCGCAGCAAATCAGCAGCCTTGGCTGGGTCGACTCGCCCGTCACGAACGGCGAGGTGGAAAACGGCATCCGGCTCATGGAGAGCATCCGAGCGCGCGCGACCCAGGAGAAGAGGCCGACTCAGCCGCAGGGAATGTGGTGGTAGGCAGCGGGCCCAGGCGAGGCCGACCAAGCCGCAGGGGTGGTGGTAGGCCTTGGGTGGTGGTAGGCCTTAGCTGGTTCAGGAGAGGCCGGCACAGCCGCAGGGGTGGTGGTAGGCCTTAGCGTGAACACCAACGTCATATTCTACGAGATTATGTATGCTAGATAGGTCAATCCCGATACTGAGCTAGACGTTTGTAGAATCGTGGTCTCCCGTTCGTATGTGTAACTTTTTATTTAGATACTGCCTCCAGGCACTTCCTCCAAAACAATTTTAATTTGTCCCCGAAGATTGCGCAAGGCCGTGCGCAATTTGCAGTTACGAGCAATCGCGGTTTGCTTAGGGCTATGGACTGGCAGACATACGACTGGACGGACGTCGAGCCGTTGCCCGTCCCCGACGTGCCCGGGCACGTCGCACAAATTGCCTACTCGGACGAGTTCCAAGAGGCCATGGCATATTTCCGTGCCGTTGCTGCGAAGCACGAGCTCAGCGAGCGCGTGCTCAGCCTCACGAGGGCAGTCATTGAATTGAACCCCGCACACTACTCAGTCTGGGACTACCGGCTCGAAATATGCGCGAAAATCGGCAACGACGTGTTCGATTACAAGGCGATAGGACTCACGCCAGATAGCAGCACCGCGCCGCCGATAGGCGAGGACGGCGACTGGCTGAACGAGTTTGCTATTTCGCACGCTAAGAATTATCAAGTATGGAACTATAGGCAGCATTTGCTGGACGCCGCGAACCCGCTGTGGTACCGCAACGAGCGGCTTGTTGCGGGAATGGTCCTGCAGGATGACGCAAAGAACTTTCATGCATGGTCGCACCTGAAGTGGTGTGTCATGACTGCATCGAAGTCGTGCCCTACTGCGTTCGAGCCGCACGAGCTCCTCGATGGCACGTCAACAATGCTCGAGGAGGATGTTTTGAACAACTCCGTGTGGAGCTTCCGGTACTTTTTGCTGCAGATGTTCCCCGAGCTCAGGGCCTCTTCGGAAGTCGCCTTTGTGTTCGACAAAATCGGTGAGGCCGAGGAAAACGAGAGCGCGTGGTCGTACCTGTCTGGCGTAATCGACGTGATCCCGGGGACGAAGGAGCGCGCCAGCGAGCGGGCGAAAGAGTTCACGAGCGCGCGGGCTGTGGAATTCCTGGCGGCGAACGTCGATCCAAGTTATTTTGACAAGTTAGTTGAGCTCGAGCCGGCACGGCAGCAGTTCTGGTTGCAGAGCGCGAGATTAATGCGGTCGCAGTAAGTAACGACGTATTTTACTTAGTAGTTAAATTTAGAAGGGAATGGTTGCTAGCAATTCAGGCTTTTGGGCTGCGTTTTGACGATGGGCGCTCCCAAATTTCTAGATCTGAGTTTGATTATCGTTCCCCGCAGGTTCATACTTCCCCTAAAGATCAACTTGCTCTGTGTCATTCGTCGCCACAGAAAGACGTAAACGATGGAAAAAACATCAACAATAACAACATCAACAACATCTATTAATTCTACCTACACGTTGCTCAACATTATAACGCACATATTGCCTTCTGCTCTGATGCACGTCGCCTTGGCCACGCAAAGTCACATGGTTCACGACCTGGAATCCTGGGCAAGAGTGCTTTACTGTCCTTTAAACCCTTAGCCGGCTACTGGGTTGTGTCTTACTCATGGAAAACGGTGTGGTTTATCGCGGCGTACAACCGAGTACTACTCCTGCACCGCAGGAAACAAGAATGGAGACAATTTCACCAGAGAGTGTGCATGATTCAAAGTTAGAGCAGATCCAGCCGAAAAACTTGCCGAAACTCCCTGCTTGCGCGGAGTGCAAGCGATTGAAAGTGAAATGCGTAAGGTCAGAGCCGGATAATCATATGAGCGACTGTTTACGGTGTATGAAAAAGCACCTGGCGTGCATCACGGGTGTTAATGTGAAGAAACCGAAGCTTAATGACCGCCCGCGCACCTCTGAGATGGCCTTCGTCCGCAGGTTCGACGAGATCCAGAAGGTCCAGACGTGTTCATTGTCGATGCGAGATCGGCTTCTGCAGAATTGGAAAGTGCTGACATCTCGCGACGATCTGAGGCTGCAGCTTCTGGAGCGGTTCGACTACACGTCGCTGGCAAAGCCCTCGAATAACGTGCTGCGCCGCGGCCTTCTGAGCAGGGCGCAGGTCGAGCAACGCATACGGCTATACCGCAACGAGCTGTACCGAAAATTTCCGGTTGTCGAGTGCCCGGATCTCGATGAGATCGACGCCTTCATGACGGAGTCGCCCATTCTGTTCCACGCGATTCTCGACGCCGCGGGCCAGCTCGTGGCCGACGAAAAGGAGAACGAGACCTCACTGATTCTGCATAACATGGTGCAGCGCACAATAATTGATGAGATCATGGTGGTCAGCGTGAAGAGCGTCGAGCTGTTGAAATGCCTCATTTTGCTCACACAGTGGTACAACGAAAGTGAGCTGTACCACCAGCAGCGACAGTCGGTGCTCACAGCGCTGGCCGTGAGCATGTCGTACGATTTAGGCATGGGCGGCGTGACAATTCTCACAAATAAGTCGCGCATTGCGCCCTTCGAGCTAATGGTCACGCCGCACGGCTCCTCGGATGGCTACGCGCTGGAGAGCCTCAGACTCTGGGTTGCCGTTTACACAACCGTTTTCCAGAACCTGATGGCGAATAGGAGACCCGTGAAGTCGCACTGGAATCGGTACACTGAGTGGGCGGTTGATGTGCTCCGCGATGCGAGCCTCAGCAAACGCAACGGCGAAATAGCGGCTGAGCCGGACGATTTCAGCCCGAAGCCGGGCATCAACGATGGTCTTGAGGAAGGACTCGATAAGTCGCAGCGCAACTTAGGAGGCGGATTCGAGCCCTGGGAACTGGCGTTGGTGAGGCATGTCCAGGAGAGAATTGTGGTTGCTGTTTTCAAAAAGCAGAACGAGAACGTCGCGATCGATCTGAACGAACCCGGCGGTGAGTACACGATCCAGCAGCTGTCGCTCGAAATCGACCGCTTGCAGGCGTCGATTTTGGAGCCTTCGCTGCGGCGGCGCACGGCGATTGCGCTCACGCGGGCGATGCTGCATCAGACGGTGCTTTACAGCCGGTATAGCGATTCGCTGGGCCGCGCGCCGTTCACGAATTTCAGTCTCAACATCTTCAGCGGTCCATTGAGCCCGGCAGCGGCGCACTCGTTTCAAGAGTGCGCGCGCAACGCGATCCTCTTTTTGGACACGCTGTTGAAGCGCACTATCCAGGACCTCGTCGCTGAAGTGTGCAACATCTGGTCCTGCATGACACTGTGCTGCGACATCCTGTTGAAGTGCCGCACCTGCACCGTGTTCAATCGGCACTTCGCCGAGGCGTGTTTTGTTAGCGAGGAGGATATCCAGCGTGTTTACCATCTCATTGAGCTGCTCGATAATATCGCGGCAAAATACCCATACTGCAACAACGCGATCAGCTACGGGTTCTTCATCAAGCTGCTGTTTTGCCATCACGACGCACGGCAGTATCACTATGTCGTCAAGCCCGTCGACCCTGGCGACCCGGAGTTCGTGCGCCGTATTTTGGCCTCGGCGAACTCTGAATCCAATAGCCAGCCTAAGGAGGATACAAAAGAGAACCCGGCGGCTCGGCCTGGTTCGGAGCAGTCCAATAATGGTCGCTATTTAGCCGAACAGCAAAGCGTCGCGAAGCTAGGCGGTCAAAACCAGGGCGCTCTTAAACAGGGGATCCCGGATGCTTCGCTGCAGCCGGGTCAGCCTTTGGGAAACCACCAGCCCGTGAACCCGTCTATGAATCCGTCCATGAACCAGCCGATTAGCCCGTCTCTGAACCAGCCGATGGGCCAGCCGATGAATCAGTCTATGAATGAGTCTTTGAAGTCGAATAACCAGACAATGAACCCGTCTATGAACCAATCGAGGATGCAGGCAATATCACAGCAGGCGCCTGCAAACCAGACGGGCATTGACCAACGCAGGCTTTCAAATCGGCAGACGCTTGATCGAAAGCAGGTGCCGGATTTCAATGTGATGTTCGACACGAGCGTGAATTTCATGGGATTGCCTGATGAACAGGTAATGAACCAGCCGGCAATGAACCAGCAGACAATGAACCAGACAATGAACCAGACAATGAACCAGACACTGAACCAGACAATGAACCAGTCAGCAATGAACCAATCGGCAATGAACCAGACAGCTATGAACCAGTCGGCTATGAACCAGTCGGCTATGAACCAGTTGGCTATGAACCAATCGGCTATGAACCAGACAGCTATAAACCAGTCGGCTATGAACCAGTCGGCCGTGAACCAGCAGGCCATGAACCAGCAGGCCATGAACCAGCAGGCCATGAACCAGCAGGCAATGAACCAGTCGGCAATGAATCAACAGGCAATGAATCAGTCTGATGACCAGCCTGGGATACCAGCACCGGACGACATGCTCTCCGGAATGAACAACTACCCGCTCGCATTCACGAATCCGATGTCAGACCAACTGCAAGCTGAGTTGAGCGACACGTCAATGCGCGACTCTCCAGCAGAGGCATATTCGTGGTCTAATACACCTGTTCTCGATGACTCGCAGCTGCTCTTCGATGCGCAGGCCCTGAACTACATCGAGTCTTTCTGGGGCGATTTCGCTAAGGGCGTCGACGGCAACGGTATCCGCAACGACTTCCAGTTTCCTCTGTAACTATTTATTATAACGATAGACCACGTTATTTTGCATTACGCGTCTACATATTTATATGGATTCATGATGGCGTTCGGGTCGTACAGGTGCTTGATGTCCTTCATGAGCGAGATCAATGTCGGACTCTTCGTGTACTGCAAGGCGTGTGCCTTCTGAATGCCGACGCCGTGCTCTGCCGAGACCGAGCCGTGGTTCTCCTGAACAAACTCGAAAACAAACGGCTCGAGCGCGTTCTCCACAGTCTTGTTATACTCGCGCACGCAGACATTCAAGTGCAGGTTCCCGTCGCCAATGTGGCCGTAGCCAATGACCGAGTACACGGGCTTTGAAGCGTCGTCTTTCGAAACAAGATCCATGCTACTCAGTCGCTGCTCTACAGCGGCAATCAGATCCCACATCACCGGCAGCGGCAGAGACACGTCGTACTTGTATACGCCGCCCCACTTCGCGCTCGACTCCGAAATCCCTTCACGCCATGCCCACAGAGTCGCGATCTGCTGCGAGTCCTGCGCCACTACGCCGTCGACGACGATCTCCTCGTCCATGGCCTGCTCAAGGAAGTGGTTCAGCTTCTGCTCGTCGTGCTCGGAATTACTTCCGCTCGTCTCAATAAGAACCTGGTACGGGTACAGGTTTTCGAGCGGCGGCTGCAGCTCCTGGTCGTGCATCTTCGCTGCGTCATTCACAAGGGTCAGCGAAGCGGCGTCCATACACTCGAACGAGCTCAAGATCTCACCGAGATTCTTCTTCGCCATCCTAAACGTTTCCTGCACTTTAGCGTAGTTTTCGACGCCCAGGAATGCCACTTGCACGCTCAGCGGCTTTGGCGGGCACTGAATAGCGACGCCCGTGATGACGCCGATCGAGCCCTCGGAGCCTATGAAGAGCTGCTTTAGATCGAAGCCCGTGTTGTCCTTGCGGAGCGTTTCTAAATTGTCGAAGACGCGGCCGTCCGGCAAAACGGCTTCGAGGCCGAGCACGGTGCCGTGCAAACTGCCGTACCGCAGCAGGCGCAGACCGCCAGCGTTCGTCGCAATATTCCCGCCAATCTCGCAGGTTCCTTTCGCACCCAAGTCGAGCGGGAAGATATAGCCGCGTTCTCTGAGCCACTCGTCAGCCGTCTGCAGCACAACACCGCTGTCAACAGTCAGGGCTCCGCTGACCTCGTCGAATCCGCGGATCTTGTTCATGTTTGATAACGACAACACAATCTCATCGAACACAGGTACAGAGCCGCCAACGAGACCAGTGTTTCCGCCTTGCGGGACAACGGCAAGCTTCCGTTGGTTGCAGTGCTTCAAAATCGCTGAAACCTCTTCAGTGGACCGCGGCTTCAACAAAAGCCGAGACTGGCCCTCGTATTTTTTCATCCAGTCATTGTTTACGGCCCTCAATTCGTTGTCATCGGTGATGACATCCTTCGCGTTGAGAATCTTACGGAAATGATCAAGATCGCTTTCCTCCAAACGACCATAATTTCCGCGCGTAATATTGTATGAATCAGCAGTGAGTGTGCGCACGAATGTGCGTGGCATTGTCTGACGCCGCAAGGCGCGAGTCAAAGACAGCATTTACAATTATTTTTCACTCTTGATCTGAGTCACAGCTAACCCTCGCGCACACTTTGGCTTCTCCGCATTCATATTGGCTGCCAAAGCCGGCGCTTTTTGTCACTTATTGTCGCTTATAGTTACAGAGCATAATAGTTTTCGCTAACAATGTACTATTTACTAGCTAAATGCCTAGATTTCGCCGTTTGTCTGAGCAAGGTATTGCAAGGCCGCGAGCCAGATGTTGTGCCGCTTCTGGTTCGGACAGGTTATCTTGACATCGCGTTCGGCGCCATGAATAATGATCGTCCGGTGGTAAAGCTTGACCGGCAACTCGTTGCGGTCAATGACCTCTTCGACAGTGTTTATGGTGACATATTTCGCCACGGGCGACAAAAAGTCGAGCTTTTCACGGTGCCAGTAGATGCGTTTCGTGTTCGGACGGTACCAGAAAAACCGCCGGTGCCGTCCGCCAGTGATGCCTTCGAAATTCATGCCGCCGTAGTACTTGTAGAGGATCTCACCAAACATGAGCTGCTGCACGAGCTGCTCGGGGTCCTCAATGAGCACACCCAGCGAGCTCTCGGAAACAGCATCGTTCATCGCAAACTGCGGCAGAGGTACCTCTGAGTCGCTGGCGCTTGACATCGACGGCGTTTGCAGGTACCGGTTCAGCGAACCGGTCGTGGTCGAGCGCGGGATGCGCGCGGCAGCCATGCGGCGCGGAGTGCGGCCGTTCGATACCTCAAAGCGACGCGACATCAGACGCGGCATGGACGCATGCTGCGGCGACGACGAGCGGGATGTGTGCGTAGAGGCGTGTGACGGTTCGACAGGAGGAATGCTATGGGTTGGAAGAGTCGCTGACCTGCCCCTCGACTCGAAGAGCGCGAAATCCGGCTCCTCAGAACCTTCCGCGCTCTTCTCTGCTTGCGCAGCAGGTGTCGCTTTGGCGTCTATCGTAGCCTCTGTGGTCTCCGGAGAGGTCCTCAGAGTCTCTACTGACGTACGCGCTTCAGCTGTCGTCTCCCTGCTCTCGTCCTTCCACGAAGACGCTTTGAGTGAATCGTTGTCGAGGTCGCGTGTGGCGCGGCGCCGGTGGCTGAGCGCGGCACGCGCCGACTTATTCGGCCGCTCAGAGGTGTGCCCATCAGCGTCGTACGAGTTCGTTCTTGTTACCTGCTCCGCAGGATCAACCAGTCCGAGCCGCTTCGCAGCAGCAAGAATCTCGCTATCAGTCAGGGGCCAACACAGGCCTGAGGCGAGGCCACGCTCGACGATTTCCTCGTCCGTGAGCTTCTCGGTGAGACCGTTCTGCTTCGCAGCATCGAGGATCTCCTGCTTCGTGGGCCGCACAACAAGACCTAGCGCCTTGGCACGCTCGAGGACCTCGGCATCCGTGACCATCCCGTACTGCTTCGCATGCGCGACAATGTCGGCCCGGTTAGTCGGGTCTACGAAGCCAAGACTCGCTGCGCGGGCACGCGATTGGGCCTCTGTGGCGCGGTCCTCCATGCCCAACTCTCTTGCCCGCGACTTGATGGCATCGTCCGAGGGCTGCTCCACAAGGCCGAACTCTTTCGCCTTAGCAATGACTTCAGACTTCCTCGGCGCCTCGATCAAGCCGAGCTGTTTGCCCTTGGCTTTGATCTCCTTATCGGTAGGCGGCTTGACAAGCCCCAAAGTCAGCGCCTTGGCAGTGATCTGTGCGTCCCCGAGCGGTTCCGCCAAACCAAGACCTTTAGCTCTCGCCGTAATCTCCTGGTCTGTAGGAGGTTGCACAAGACCGAGAGTCAGCGCGCGTTTGCAAACATCTTTGTCACTCAGCGGATCCACAAGACCCAACGACTTCGCCTTCGCCAAGATCTCGTCGTTCGTCGGAGGTTGAACGAGGCCTAGTGCAAGCGCTTTTGTAGTGATGGCGGGGGCATCGGCTGCGTCGATGAGACCAAGCGATTTGGCTTTCGCAACAATCTCAGCGTCGTCCAAGGGCTTAGCAAGGCCCAAGGCGCCGGCCTTCGCAAGTATTTCATCATCAGTCACCGGCTTGGTCAAGCCGAGCTGAAGCGCTTTCGCGACGATCTCGTCGTCCTGTAGAGGATGGACCAGTCCCAGCGTGAGCGCCTTCGTAATTATGTCCTTGTCCTCGGGAGCATCAACAAGGCCAAGATTCTTCGCCTTGGCCACGATCTCGTCGTTCTGTGGCGGATGCACTAGACCCAAAGAGAGCGCACCAGCGATAATTTCGTCCTTCTTTGGAGGATGCACGAGCCCCAGCGAAAGGGCCTTGACTGTGATCTCCTCGTCTTTCGGCTGGTCAACAAGCCCGAACTCCTTCGCCTTAGCCAGAATATGCTCCTTAGTTGGTGGCTCTACGAAACCAATCTTTTTGGCCCTGGCAACAACTTCGTCGTCCTTCAGCGGATGGACAAGGCCCAGAGTAAGTGCTGTTGTGATGACATCCTCATTGCTCGGCTTGTCAACAAGACCGAGTTCTTTAGCTTTGGCCAGGATTTCTTCCTTCTTGAGCGGCTGCACGAGGCCCAAATTAGTCGCCTTCGCCACAATTTCATCGTCTCTTGGCGGATGCACGAGGCCAAGTGCAAGCGCTCTTGTAATTATGTCGCCGTCGCTCGGCGGGTCGATCAAGCCGAGCGTCTTCGCCTTCGCAATTAGCTCGTCGTCTTTAAGTGGATGCACTAGACCCAGAGTGAGCGCCTTTGCCACGATCTCGTCGTCCTTCGGCGCGTGCACGAGGCCGAGACTGAGCGCCTTAGTAACGATTTCCGTATCCTTTGGCGCGTCGACAAGGCCCAAAGCGTGCGCCTTAGCAACGATTTCAGTATCGCTTAGTGGCTCGCTTAAGCCAAGCGATTTCGCTTTAGCAACAATCTCGTCTTCTCTGGGTGGATGAACAAGGCCTAGCGAGAGCGCCTTAGTGATGATATCCTCGTCCGAAGACTTGTGAACAAGACCGAGATTGAGCGCCTTGGACACAACCTCTTCATCCGTTGGCGGCTCGGCAAGGCCAAGAGTCTTCGCCTTCGCCACAACCTCATCATCTTTAGGCGGGTGCACGAGGCCTAAAGTGAGCGCCTTAGTGATGATTTCGGCGTTCGTCGGTGGCTGAATCAGGCCGAGAGCAAACGCCTTCGTCTCGATTTCGTCATCAGACAGCGGGGTCGCGAGACCCAGCGCCTTGGCTTTCTCGCGAAGCTCGACATCGCCCGAGTAGACGGCGAGCCCGAGCTTCTGCGCCAGAGCCTCGACGTCCTTTCGCGATGGGGTGTCGACGAATTTCTGGAGTTCGGCGAGGTAGGCAGCCGGGACGGCGCGGAATTCCTCGTTGAGCTGCGACGCGTGCGTCGAGGACGTGGTCTTTGTGGGCGACGTGTCCTCGGACCGCAAGGGCGACGCGAAAGGCGTGCGCCGTGAGGAGACGTCGAATTTCGGCGAGCTCCACTTGATATGCCGCACTTTCTCGTACTCCTCACTCGGCATTGTTGCGAGACCGAACCGCTTCGCCGACTGGATGACGTCGGACTTTGTGGGCTCGTAGAGCTTCTGCGAGTTTTTGAGGTGCTCGTACTCCTTCTGTGTGATGGACACGAGCCCCAAACGCTGCAGGGACTCCTCCATAGCCGATGAGTGGCTCGGCGAGCTGCGCACCGCCGACTGGCGCGTCGGCGAGTTATGCGCTTCCGACAACACCTCGTAGTAGCGCGCGCGTTCCTGCATTGTCATCTTTGTGAAATCCGGCCTTTTCAGCATGATTTCGTAGTCTTGCGGCGAGACGACCACGAGGTTGTGTTCTTTCGCGAGCTGCCGCACCTCGTCCACAGAGATGGCCGCCGCTTGCGTAGTGGATGCTGCGCGGTTCGCCGACACGCTCGGCGGCTGCTTGCTCAATTGCTCATACTCCGTCTCGGGAATAACCACGAGTCCCTGGTTCTTCGCGAGGAGGCGCAAAGAAGTGGGCCCGGGCTTTTCGAGGGCCTCATACGAGTGCCTATCTGTAACAACGATATCGGGACCGGAGATGCCTTTGAGCTCGTCAATAGTCGGGTCGGTGGGTACAACATTGAGTCCCGCTTGCGCCGCGAGTTCGGCGATTTTCGCCGCATTCGGCGCGCGGCCCTCGGCGACCTCGCGGTTCAGCTGCTCGAACTGCGACGCCGGCAGCACAGCGAGGCCCAAGGCCGTCGCCGCCTTCGCGACATCTTCTGACGACAGGCCCGCAATCGCGCGGTCGCGCGACTCGGCGAGCGTGATGGTGCCGCTCGTCACGAGATCCTGCAGAACGTGCGACCGCTGCGGACTCGCCGGGTACCGGCGGTTCAGCAGCTCGTGCAGGCGCTCGTACTCGTGCACGGGCAGCTGCGGGCGGTTCAGGTGCTGCGACAGCTCCATCAAGCGACGGATCTCCGATTGCATTTCCTTCTCGTGGTCAACAGTGCTCGAAACGGGCACTAGCTGGTATCCGAGCTGCATCGCGTCCGTTTCAAGCTGCTCTCGAGACAGGTGCCGCGTCACCTTGTAGGGAGATATCTGGTCGATCTCGTCGCTCAGCGGGACGCCCACAAGGTCGCCCTCGAGTGTGTCGTTCGCGTTCATGCTCAAGTCATGCGAGCTCAAGTCATGCGAGCTCAAGTCATGCGAGCTCAAGTCATGCGCACTCATATCCTGGGAGTCAAGGTTCGGCGACGCGGCAAGGACACCGGAGTCAATTAGGTTGCTCGTTGAATCCAGCGAGTTTGTCCAATCCGGGCTGTCGGTCAAATCGTCCATTTCGAACACCGGCACGGGCTCGCCCTTGAGTTTCGCAAGTTCTGCGCGCGCGCGGAACTTGTCAGAACGCTCGGCCTGCAGACGTTTCTGAAGCTGCCGCACGGCCTGCTTATAGCGCGCTGTAGACAGCAGCAGCTCTTGGTCGTCCGACGTGCGCGGCACTTTGTGCATGCTTTGGTCGTATTCCTCGGCCACTGGCGTCTCTTCAGGAACCGGCTCGATATTGCTCGAGGACTTCGCCTGCTGGCGGAGCTCCTTTACCAGCGACTCGCTCTTCGCGAGCTGCGTATGCAAATCCTCGATATCCTTGTCGCGGGCGTCGATAAGGTCGAGATTCTGGGTCCGGTCTGTGCGCTGCTGCTGCACGAGCCGCTCGTACTTCTGCTGCAGCGTCTGTAGATCGCTTTCGTGCTGCTGCAGCTCCTCGGTGTACTGCACGTTTTGCTCGGTTAGCCGCTTCAGATCGGCCCTCGCCGCGGCCAAACTGGCCTGCTGTTGTTCCGAGGCGCGGCGGCTTTCCTCGAGCTCGCCCTGCGCATTCCAGAGCTGCTCCTGGATGAGATCAATCACTCGCTGCAGCTCGGTGGCGTCGGACTTCGCGGGCGACTTCAGCCGCGCCGGGGATCCGGTTACGAGTGACGGACCAGCGGCCGCAGGGTCAGCCGCAGCGAGTTCGGGGGTCTCACCTAGAGTCAGCCGACTAGCTGCCGACGCAGCAGCTCGTTTCGCGGGTTTGTTGGGGCTTTTGCGTACCATAAACGGTATAAAAACCACGCTTTAGTGGTAAATAGATCAAGTGGTATTGTTTACGCGGAGGTTGGGCAGGGTCCCCCACGCGGCTTGCCAATCAACCTCCTACTAGCCAAACAGTGCGGCTTGAATACGAGGCCGCTGTCTGGAGTACAATATAGTGGCTATGATGTTTAGTTTTAGCGATATACGGCATCAAAATTGGCGGCAATCCTGAAAGTCTCACTAAAGACTTAACCCGCAAGACTATTTTGAAGTAATTATCAACGAATGCAATATCTATTACAAAAGTCCAAGTATTCGAAGGTATAAGCGGCGAACAAAAAAAATATTAGGTGGATAGTCGCAGGCTCTACGCCTCCTCCGTGGCCTTCGGCGTCTCCTCTGCAGCCGGCGTCTCCTCCGACGTCTCTCCGGCGGCCGGCGGCGCGTCAGTGGAGAGGGCCGAGATCGAGCTCGTCACCGACTTGCGGCGAGGGGCGTCCTCCTCGGAGCCGCTCTCCGACTTATGGGGGGCGCCATAGTGCGGGTTCATGTCGTCCTCAGGAGAGGCAAGGCCCAAGCGGTAGACCTCCGCGCGCACCTCCTCGCGGCTGAGCTTCGGCATCGAGTACGCGATGCGCCACGGCGCCTTGTTCTCCTCATGGGCACGCGCGAAGATGACGTCGATCTCCTCCAAAAGACGGCCAGAAGTCTCCGGATAGAAGAAGAACACAACCGGCAGCCACGTCATGTTAATGATTGCGAAGAACAGGTAGCACGACCAGTCCTTGAAGTTGATGAACACGGGCGTGAACATGACGACGGCGAAGTTGAACAGCCAGTTCGAGCATGTCGACACAGCGGTCGCGTACGTACGTGTCTTCAGCGGGTTGATCTCCGGCGGGTAGATCCACGGCAGACCGAGAATCGAGCAGCCGAAGAAGGCAATGAACAGGAAGAGGCCAACAGCGGCACCCTTTTCGTTTTGAATGACGCGCTTCCGCACAGAGTCCGACACATTCAAAGGCCGCGCAACATCGCCCTTCGCCGACAGACCGCCCGTCTTCGCGGCGGACGCGGCCAAACAGCCCATGGTGATCCAGAACGACGCGGCCTGGCCAGAGATTCCGAGGAAGAACAGGTTTCGGCGACCCAGTCCGTCGACGAGATAGTACGCGGGGAATGTGAAAAGAGCGTAGGTCGAAGAGAACGCGCCGCCCAGAATCAGCGACAGCACGCGCTGCGCGCGCGCAGACTGACCAGAGTCGGCGAAAATGTGCTCGAACAAAACGGTCGCGTAGTAAATGGCCGCGTTGCACCCGGAAAGCTGCTGGTAAGCCTGGCACGACGCGCCGATCAACATGCGCTGCAGATAAGCGGTCTTGCCGCGCGTGAAGAGATCCTTGAACTCGACCGGGTTGCCCGTGGCCGCAGCATCGAACTGCTGGTCGGCGAGCATCTCCTCGACATCGGGGTGGTCCTCAGGAAGGTTCAGGACGTGCGAGATAACAGTGCGCGCCTCGTCGTGACGGCCCTTCGCGACAAGCCAACGACTGGACTCGGGAAGGCCTGCCGTCGCGAGCAAAACGCCGAGGGCAAACACGATCTGGAGCGCGACGGGGAAACGCCACGCAATCGAGGTGTTGATGAAGCTCAGGCCGAAGTCGAACCAGTAAGCAATCATAGTGCCAATGGCGACGACCGAGCCCTCCATCTGCACAAGCAAACCACGGCGCTCGGGACGCGCCATCTCCGACTGCCAAACCGGGATCGTCGCAGTCGCGAAACCGTTGCCGAAACCGCAAATGACACGGCCCACAATGAATTGACCAAGACCCCAGTGATCGCCCCTCGGAGAGCCGGGACCGAACGCGGTGCAGGAGATGAGGGCGCCAATGACAAACAAGAACATACCAAACATGATTAGCGGCTTGCGGCCGACGGGCTCACCAACGGCAAGAACAATGAGGGCGCCAAAGAAGCAGCCCAATTCGAAGCACGCCGTCGTGGCGCCTTGCAAAACATTGTTGATCTTCGAGTACTCCGTCGTCGGCTCGCGTCTTAGAATGGGGAACTCGTTGGCTGTGAACTGGTCAGACGAGATGATACTCGACATCAGACCTTGATCGTAACCGAACAGGGAAAATCCCGTCACGGCAGAGGCCGTGATGGCGACACGAAGGGGACGGCCCTTCAGACCCATGTTGGCTGTACGCCGGGCATGCGGCCGCTTGTCTTCGGGGATCTTCTCCTTGAGTTCGCGTGCGTAAGCTCGAGCGTGACGTGTAACCATCTTGCTCACCTATGAAACAGGAAATATAAACAGACCAAATGCCTGAAATCCTGGTATTTAAAGAAATCCTCTGTAAACACATGACGTCAATTTGTCAGACGTGACCAAACACTGCGTAAGGGTTATGCAAATGCCTGCCAAAAGGGTCTGGATAGTCATCGGATTGCCGCAGGCCCAATAGCACGCAATTCAGACGAGCTGGCCTTTGAACTCAGTAAATTTTTGGCTTCATGTGAATTAACCGGACTTCTGGTTTGTGTCTCAGAGCTCCTGGGGCTCTACCCCACATTGACAGGACGTTACGGCCCGGATGTATCAAGCCGCAATGATTACATAGGGTTGCTACCTGTTTGAGCCAAACAGCGTCAATCAAAGGTGACCGAATTATTACTCAAAATATTTTCAACTAAATCTATTTAGCACGGTTATGCCGGTCTCTGCGGTTTCGGAAAAGCTTGCCATGCAGACCTTAATTAATCCATGACTCCATTCCAGGTAGATAAAAATTCTTGTGCATCACGTGATAGGGGCGCGTATCATGTGAAATTGGTTTGCACAGGAAAAAACTTCGCTTAGACAGCGCCGAGGTTACGATAATGTACATCAAGCTGTGTCATATGTAATTTATGTGCGCCAGGTATCTCACTTGATGGGTTGACTGAGTTTCGCGAATTCGCTTTTGTTGTCTGCTTTTGTGAATCCCGTGCCCTTTTTTAGCGGCGCTGTTCTCTGACCCTTCCTTCGAAAACGCTCATCAGCAAGGTGCTTGCTCTTGGCACCTAAATTCGTGTACCTCCAGTATAATATTAAATACAGCTATTTAGGTCGCGGGTAACAAAGCGGATAGTTGCAGATAGTGTATTGTTTACCCAGCTCGCCGAGGTCATTACTCCTTTGAGTGTGCGGATTCGGGCTTTCAAAAAATCCTTACCTCGAGACTGACCCATGCAACAACATGCCTGAGACGCCCATATTTTTTTTTAGCTGTGGCGTTACTGGACAAGCTGTGGCCTCGCTGGCCTAAAATTTGCCACAACGTATTGTAGTTTCCCAATCGAAACAAGCACGAGTTCTAAAAGACCTTTGCTTGCGGTCAGGTGAAATATCCTGTTTACTAAGAAATTAGTGGGTGGATCTGCAGTAGAAGGCGATTGCGGCTTCCAGACGTTGGCGGATTAACGTAAGTATGCCCTAACGGCAACTGTCAGAATACAGAACGAAGATAAGCCACGTTAACGGATGCGTTATTAAAAATATAAGGAACCTGCAATTAACATGTTTAGAACAGCTACGAGAGCCTGTGGATGATTGGCTATTGGAGGTTGCGCGCCGCATAGTTTGCTATCCAATGAAACAATCCTTTTTATGTAAATGGCCAGTATTCGTGGATCGCATCCTTCCTATCATGTACACATTCTATTTAGCGCTCTAGTTCTTCTTCCGTTTCTTTCCTGGTTGGTTAGACTTCTCCCATCGTTTCTGCTTAGCAGCACGCTCGCGCTGGATCTCTGCACTCGATTTCAAACCAGTAGATGCCGTGGTTTGCCGGCTCTTCGCGTTTGCCACGCGTTCTTTGCGCTGCTTGTAATCGTCACGCGCCTTATCAGCCGCCTTCGGCATAGCCTGTTTATGGTGCTTGAACCGGCGTAACGGCACGCCACCGGCATCGCCATGGTCACTGATTTTATTGGCCTTTTTCCACGACTCGAATCTTCCTGACTTCAGCGAAGCGGGAATACGTTGGCCGTTTTCGCCGCGAATATACTTCGTGTTTTCGTCACCTTGTTTCACGTATTTGCCGCGCTTCTTGTCCCATCGCGTCATCGGCTTGCTCACGAAATCAGAGCCCTCGTCTTGGAGCTGGAAGCTAGCCCGGCCGGCGGCTTCATTAAACGAGTATCCCCTATCTTGCAGGGCCTCTGTGGACTCGTAGTGGCTCATGTACTGTTCGTCGCGGTGCTTTTCAACCGCCGAGCGCGCTTCCATCTCGGCGCGCTTTGCAGCCAGTCGTTTCTCTTGACGCGCCTGGACTGGCGCGAGCTGCTTTCTTCGGCGTGCCATGAGTTGCGCAGCATTGCTCGCGCCGTTCGATTTGAACTCGAACACTGTTTCACGGTTCCGGTTAGCCGTAAGCTTCGCAAGCAGCGCGTTCTTCTCCTCTTCGCGCCGCAACTCCGGGTTCGCCTCAGCAAGCAGCGGGTGCAGCTTGTCCCATCGGTTCTGTCCAATAAGCTCCTCCTTCGCCTTGTGCACACCCATTTTACTCGCTTGCTCGCGGGACCGCAAATACAGACGCTCGCCGCGGATCGCAACTTGCTGCATCATGCGCAGATCGTCCCTGTCCCGACTTAACAGTGCCTGCACTTGCTCCGAGCACGACTCAAGTCCGGAGCGCGGCATCGAGCCTAAAACAAGCGCAGACGTGTAGTTGCTTCTATCTGTGAACTCGATTTTGCGCGCTAAGAACACCTCGAGATCCACAAGGTAGGGAAGGTCCTGTTCGCGTACAAGGCTGTAGGCCCAGCCTGAATGGCCCGCACGCGCAGTCCGGCCGACGCGGTGGATGAACACACGCGCTGATGTAGGCAGATTGTAATTGATGACATTTTTGAGCAGCGGGATGTCGACGCCGCGCGCGGCAACATCGGTAACAACCATGATGCTCGTATGGCCCGCGCGGAATAGGTAAAGCTGTTCGCGGCGAGCCGCTTGGTCGAGCGAGCCGTAAATGTAGGAAACCGCGTATCCCTCTTGCTTGAGCAAGTTCGCGAGGTATTCAACGTGGTGCTTCGTGGGCACAAACAGTATGGTAGCTGCATCGCTCGGAAGTTCGGAGCCCTGCGCCTCTTTCTCGCGCTTCTCCTTGACGCCAGTGTACTCACTGCGCTTTGCGAGGTACTGCTGCTGTTTTGAGGTCATGAGCGGTAATTTGATGACGTGCTGCAAAAGATACAGCAAAGCGGCATCGCGCTCGCTATCCTTCACACTGAAAAAGCCCATCTGGAGCTGCTCCGAGATTTTCTGCTCGGCGTCCAGCCGCACGAGCTCCGGGTTGCGCAGGCCGGCCTTCGCAAACTCCACTAAGTTTGGCGGCAGAGTCGCCGAAAAGAGCAAGGTTTGCCGGTTCTCGGGCAGACTAGCGAGAATCTCCCCGAGTTGATCGGCAAAGCCCATCTCGAATAATCTGTCTGCTTCGTCAAAAACCACGACTTCACATGCGTTCAGTTTGAGGCCCATCTCGACCTTCAAATGCAGAAACCGGCCGGGCGTGGCCACGACTATATCCGGGTTCCCAATCATCATGCCGAACTGGTCATCCATCGAGTCGCCACCAACCAGCAGCACCGATTTGAGCTGAGTTTTCCTCGAGAAATCCTTTACAGCGCGCAGAGTTTGCAGGGCCAATTCGCGGTTCGGCGAAAGAATTAGAGCGCGGATGCCATTGCCGCTGGATTTCATGAGTTTCTCGATCACAGGCACAACGAAGGCCGCCGTCTTGCCGGAGCCCGTGCGCGCCATGCCGACGACGTCGTGGCCATCGAGGATGAGCGGCATTGCTTTACGCTGGATCGGCGTAGGGACTTTGAATCCCTTATGCTGCACATTGGCTAGAAGCAAGCGCGATAACTGCATTCCGGCAAATGTCGATCCATTGCGCTTGATTTCGAGGGGCTGCTCGCGGCCACGGTCTTGTTCACCATCCGAATCCGAATCTAGATCGGGGAAACTCTCGGGGCCTTGCTGGCCCGAATCGCTCTCACTGTCATCGGAAGACTCAATTCTATCGAGTTCCTCGTCACTCGAGTCTTGCACGAGCAGATCTGTGACGTCTTCAATACTCATAATATATTTTTTCCAATTTTTCAGAAGTAGTGCAGCTCTCAGGACTTTCCCTACCCCACTTGACGTGTCTAATGGTAGACGCGCATTTCCTGATCACGTCGGAATGCATGGCCGTGACCTCCGCGATGCGTAAAAGCTCGCGGTGGGCAAATGCTGGCATTGCCTCGATCTTAGGGGCGCCGCCAGATGCGGTTTCTTTACCGCGAACCTTGCATCCCGCGCCTTCGTCACCTTCAACGCCCACCGATAAGGAGGATATCAGTGCAAAGAGCAGCCCAGAAACGCAGCTGATTGCCGCGTTCAGCGTTTTGCGCGCGGTGATCTGTAATCAGGACCTGTCGACGTTCAGCGCGGCCGCGATCACGCGTCCCTTCCTCGAGATCGTGAAGTCGCCGCTCGTCTCGGGCTACGTCACGTCGCTCGCGCTGACGTCTTTAGAGAAGTTTCTGACTCTTGGCGTGCTCACACCCGAGTCTGTGGACGCCGAAACCTGTGCGAACGACCTCGCGTACGCGCTCACGCATTGCCGCTTCGAGGCCACCGATCGCGTGGAAGACGATGCCGTGCTGCTGCAGCTCATGTCGTTCCTCGAGAAGCTCGTGCTCTCACCGCTTGGTCAGGTTATGCGGGGCAAAGCGGCCCAGGAGATCGTCGAGACCTGTTTACAGATGACGAAGCAGATGAAACGACGCGATGCTCTGCGTTGTAGCGTGGTTAATGTGCTGACGAGCAGCTGCCGCGCGTTTTTCACGGCACGAGACGCCAGCGAGGAGATGCAGGAGAGCCGCGCGCGCTTATTCACAACGCTCGTCGACACGCTCGACCCAAACAAACACAATCTGAACACGGGGATCCGGTCGACCGTTATGGCGCTGGTCGAACAGATTTTCGAGGTGACGAACGGATCGCTTGCGGAATTCGCGCCGCGTGAGACCTTGAACGATCTCTGGAAGTACTTGGCCCAGCTGATTCGCGTTACGCATAGCCCGAAACTCGTTCATGAGTCGCTGCTGCTCGTCGGCACCATCATGAGCACGAGTGCCGGCGACTCGGGGCAGTTCAAGCACCAGTTCGAGTTCGTGCTTATTTACCTACTGACGTCGTTAACGCCGCTGTCTGATTTACCTAGAGACGACAGCACCGACGATATGTTCTACGCCGGCGTGCCGAACCGCGCGAAATGCGTGAAGTCCGCACCTATTGAGCCAGGCTCGAGCGTCTTGAGCATCCCGACCGCCGCGCTGCAGAAGTCGCCCGAAATCCGTGAGGTCATGGTCGAGGCTATTGTCAGCCTGTCTGTGGCGTGCCCGACGCTGTTCTCCGACCTGTTTGTTACCTACGACTGCGACTTGGGCTCGCCCGATTTGTGCGAGGATCTGCTCGCGTTCTTCTGCCGGCAGGCGTACCCGGACTCGGCGAACTGGTCGACTTCGAGCGTGCCGCCCCTGTGCTTAGAGGCCGTGCTGTTCGCGCTGAACTCGTGGGCGGACCTAATGAAGCGCGAGGCCGGAATGAAGCAGTCGAAGTTCCATCAGCGTTTGCAGGAAAAGGAAGGCAAGGCCGTCGAGACGCGCGTGGCCGAGACGTTCAACGAGTCGCCGTCTAAGGGAATCGAGGCGATGTACACCGCCGGTTTGGTCAAGCGTAACGACCCCGAAGACTTGGCGCAGTTCTTCCACCGCTGCCGGCGTATCAACAAGGCCGTTTTGGGGAAATTCTTCTCGCGCACGGAGAGCAAAGAGGTGCTCGAGCACTACGTGAAGGCGTTCGATTTCAAGGGCAAGCGCATCGACGAGGCGCTGCGTGTTCTGCTGTGCAGCTTCCGGTTGCCGGGCGAGTCGGCGCAGATCGAAAACTTACTGCAGCAGTTCGCCGACCACTACATTGCTGCTGGAGACAAGGTCGAGAAAACCAGCGACTCGGCCTTCATCTTGGCTTATGCCGTGCTTATGCTGAACACGGATCATTTCAGTCCAACAGTGCGCCGGCGCATGGATTTCGACGCGTTCAAGCGCAACGTGCAGGGCGTGAACAGCGACATCACAGACGACTATGTGCGGGCTATTTTCGACGGGATCACGACGAACGAAATCATTATGCCCGAGGAGCACGACACAGACGAGACGTTCGACTATGCATGGCGCGAAAACGTGCTCACGAACGTCGACGTGTCGTCGACGTTCGATAGCAACGTGACAGACCCCGAGGTCGTCGCGGCCATTTTCGCGTCGAACTGGCGGCCGATTGTGTCGACTTTGTCGTTTGTGTTTGCCACGGCCACGGACGACCTTGTGTTCAGGCGCGTCATTGCTGGGTTCCACGAGCTCGCGTTTCTGGCGTCGAAGTTCAACAACACGGCGGCGCTCGACCACGTCATTGCGAGTCTCAGCCAAATCTCCGTGCTCGCGAGCGGCGACCTCGCGTTCCCGAACTCGAACATTGAAATCCGCATCGAGGGCCAAGGCGTCATGGTTTCTGATCTGAGCACGCAGTTCGGCGACGACCTCAAGGCGCAGATGGCCTCGATCACGCTGTTCCGCATCTTGAGGGGCTCCTACAGCGAGATCTCGCGGAAGGCGTTCTCGCTCGTGTGCAAGGCGTTCACAAACTTGCATCTGTACGGACTCGGAACGCCGAAGGGAATTGAGCCGCTACCGCCGCGGCACACCTTCGAGCGCTCGAAAACGGGCAAGCCCGTCGGCATCTTTTCGGCGCTCAGCAGCTACCTCACGAGCTCTGCCGATACGCCGCCAGAGCCGAGCGATGAGAGCGTCGACGCGGCGCTTGGCGCGACGGACTGCATCAAGGTATGCGACATCGACGCGACACTGGCGGCGATCATCCAAAACGAGCTGTCGTTTGTCGCCGGCGCCCTCGACGTCATTCCCACATCCGAGAACGCGAAGTATGCCCCTGCGAAACGGTTTTTGCTACAGCTCGCCGAGCGCGCAGCCCATACTGGTGAACTGCGAGCGCAGATCAGTGAAATAGCGACAAAAGCAGGACTGACGGCCATTGCGCTTGCCATGGAGCCGGATGCGACAAGAGCCGGCCGGATCCTCGATTCGCTGGAGTCTGTATCCGACGAGGTGCTTGAGGCGGTGCTTAAAATGCCGCCCTCACCTAGCGTGTGGCGGACGCTCTCGTTGGTGAGCCCGCCGGAACCAATTTTCGCTTATGTGGTTAGCCACGCCGCCGAGGTGACCGAGCTCAAGCCCGTACTTCAAGCGCTTGAAAAGAGCGACGACGGAATCGAGGCGATCAATGCTGTCGTCGCGGAGACGGGCCGCAGCGCGCCCGTGGACGATTACGTGTACGCGCTGGGTGTGCTCGCTAGGTTCTGTGCGCGGCCGCAGCTCGCCACGCGCGAGCTGGCGCTAGGCGAGGTCCAGCGCGAGCTGCTGCGTGACGACCAGCGTCTATCATGGGCGCAGGCCGCCACAGAAGTGCTTATCCCGAACGTGCTCGAGCTGTTATTGAAACCCGAGGTTTGGAAACGGGATCCGAAAGGGATGGATCTCACGCGGCAGCAGGCGGCCTCGATGATTGGGAAAGTGTTCTTGCATCTAACGGTTTCGTTACAGGCCTCCGAAAGCAGCGAGGACACTGAAGCTTGGGTCGCGACTCTGAACTGTCTTGACCGGCTGCTGGGCAGCCGCCGGCAGCCCATGCTTCACGAGGGCGTCTCCGAGATGCTCAAAAATGTCATTCTTGTCACCCGACTTGCTAAGCGCGGCTCGCCCGATTTCTGGCACCGCTTTGAACACGAGCTGAAGGGCTTCCTTCCGGACGTTGCTGAGCTTGCCGGCGCAGCTACTGAGGGCGAGAAGGAAGTTAAGAGCGATGGCGGTGAGAATGGCGACGCCAAGACCGAGAATGGCGAGTCTAAGAGCGAGATAGCGAGCGAGGAATCGGGCTCGAAGAGCGAGGAATCGGGCTCGAAGAGCGAGGAACCTAACGAGGACCCTGACTCGAGCGCGAAAAGCGAGTCCGCGACATCCGTAGAGGGCCCCTGAATGGTGCATTTATATAAAGGACCTAGCTACGCTTTAATATACTTAAGCAATGCAAAAATGAAATCTCTATCGCTAATAAATAAACAAAAAAATCAGTCGCCGTAACGGATTCTCAGGATCTCGAACAGTAGCAAACCAATGCTAGTGCTCGGGACGGCGGCCAGTGTGTACCGCAACGCGCCCGAATAGAACCACTTCAAAGCGGAGCCGTTAGCCTGCGAGTTGATGAGCTTCTTCATCTGTAGGAATGTCTTGTAGTATGCCTGGCCGTAGAACTGCCATCCTTGGTCGAAGAGGTTCACGAAACCGGCGCGTTGTTTGTGGGCGGCGTCGATGGCCTGAAACCGCAGCACGAGCAGCCGCTGGAACTTTGAAAGTGGGTAGTTCACCACTTGCAAGGCACAGCCCGCGAGCGAGCCGGCGAGCAAGATGAAAGACGGGTATAAGATGCGCGACTTAGGCCGGCCCTCGGGATGGATCCATCCGGGCGCCTGCCACCAATCGCGATATCTGCGGTAGACGGGGCCCTTCACCATCTCGAAGGTCGAAAAAAACAGCCCGAACGACGCCGACTCTTTGATTAAGTTGAGAGTGATGCCGCCAAACGCAGCGCGCGGGCCGATTTTCCAGAGCACGTCTCTTGAGTACCGCCACAAGTTTTGGTTCGGGTTCTTCAGAATCTCGGAGTCGAAGCGCAGCGCGAGGTTATCTATAGGTGTGCCGACGACGGCCTGCGCCGCGCCGGCCAGCGCGCCCGAGCACAGGCTCTGCATGAACGTTGGGTACTGGTTCCCCCACGCGTACTGCGCCACTGAGAGCGAAGACAGGTAGGTTGTGTAGAGCACGGCGCCAATCACGGAGTTCACGATCATCGGAGGAAGCAGCCGATCGGGCACGAATCGGAAGCCGTGTGTTTGCACTGCGCGCCACAGCAGATACAGAGTACTCTCCGACCATTTCCCGGCTGTTGCCGCCGTAGCCGGCGCGACTGACTGGCGCAGTAACCACGAATAGTCTACTCTTGGCGGCCGGAACAATTTCACAGGCACGCGGATGTAGAAACTGAAAAACTGTGCGGCGAGCGCGCGACCGCTACCACTGAGCACGCCGATTGCCGACTCAGTTTTATTCGGTGCGCGGACTGAGCTCGACGACATCTAGGAATCGAATCGTGCGCGTCCGCCGGTTCAATTCGGGGCAAGGGCAGAACCACTCTGGCGCGGGAGCAGGGTGGCGGAGATTTTTCACTTTTCAAACACAGCACCTCGGAAACATCACCATGGATCAGCTCAACCCCCGGGAACAGCAGGAGTTCGCGCAGATCGTCGAGCGCAAGCAGATGAAGGACTTCATGCGGATGTATTCGACTCTCGTGGAGCGCTGCTTCAATGACTGCGTCAACGACTTCACGTCGCAGAACCTGACGTCGAAAGAGGAGATCTGTGTCCTGAAGTGCAGCGAGAAATTCTTCAAACACAGCGAGCGCGTGGGCCAGCGCTTCCAGGAGCTGAACCAGCGTCTCATGCAGAATGGCGGCCGCCTTTAATGTATATAGAATCATGGAGCGGCGAGCCCGCTTTGTATGTGTAACCAGCAGTAGATTGGAGTCCTGGAAATGGCCGGGCGGATAGATCCGATGCTTGCGAGCGACTAAGAGAGGCCCGCTACATTACGACGTCACATCGCACGGCACCGACGGTGTCACATGAATGGCATGCAATTTAAATTAAACTCCTCCATTAGGTATCATTATGTGCGATCTTGCCATCTCGATATTAACTGCCGTCCTAAAGTTGGCGATCTTGTGCGATCCCCTGCGGTCCCTAGTGTGGTCCCTACGGTCCCTAGTGTGGTCCCTACGGTCCCTACTGTGGTCCTACATAATAGCTCAAATTTCGTGCTCCAATTCCATGTTTTCGACATACTCCGCAACTATCCATACGAGTAATGGCATACACTATCACACTTGAACCACCAATGTTCGCACGCCATTCACACTGATCCACCACACTCAAGACCTCCACCCCACAGTCAACAACCCTTCGAACACATCATTGACATGACCGACCAGCCAGCAATTGACGAGTCTCTGTACTCGCGCCAGCTGTACGTACTTGGCAAAGAAGCCATGGAGAAGATGGCACACAGCAATGTGCTTGTGATTGGCCTCGGCGGCCTCGGCGTCGAGGTGGCGAAGAATGTTGCCCTCGCCGGCGTCAAGAGCATCACGCTCTGGGACCCGAAGCCGGCACAGAAAGCCGACCTCGCGTCGCAGTACTACCTGACCGAGGCCGATCTCGGGCAGCCGCGCGCAGCCGCCTGCCACGGGCGGCTCGCCGAACTGAACCAGTACACGCCCGTTTCCGTTTCGGGCGCGGCCGACGTGCGCGAGCCCGTCGCGCAAGCGCAGGTCGTGATTGTGACGGACGTCGACAGCATCGGCGGCACGCTCGAGGCGCTGGTTGCGCTGAATGCGGCGGCGCGCGCGAGCGGGACGAAGTTCATCTGGGCGCAGACGTTCGGCCTCGCCGGTGCCATTTTCAACGATTTCGGTGACGCGTTCACGGTCATCGACCCGAACGGCGAGGAGCCCGTCACGGGCATCGTTGCGCGGATCGAGTCCGACGGCGAGGTCATTGCGCCGGGCAGCGCGCTGCACGGCCTCGAAAACGACATGCTGATCGAGCTCACGAAGGTCTCTCCGCCGGAGCTCAATGGCCAGTACCGTGTGCGCGTGCGCGGGCCGCTGACCTTCGAGTTGCAGAGCGGCAAGGATTTCAGCACCTACGTGAAGGGCGGCGAGTGGAAGCAGGTGAAGGAGCCGCTGCGCCTCGCCTTTGAGCCGCTCGGCTCGTGCCTCGGCTCGCCCGAGTTCTTCGTCACCGATTTCGCGAAATTCTTGCGGCCCGCGCAGCTGCACGTCGGGTTCTTGGCGCTGCTCGCGTTCAAGCTCAAGCACAGCAACGAGCTGCCGCGCCCGCAGAACGAGCAGGACGCCGTCGAGGTGGCGGAGCTCGCGAAGAACGTCACCGCGCAGCTGCCGAACCTCGTTGAGGAAGTCGACGTCGACCTCATCAAGGTCCTCGCGAAGCAGTCGCGCGGCGAGCTCGGCCCGACCAACACGGCGATCGGCGGCACGGCGGCGCAGGAGGTGTTGAAGGCCGTGAGCGGGAAGTTCACGCCCGTGAAGCAGCTGCTCTACTTCGACGCCTTTGAAGCGATTCCGGAGGGTCTGACCGAGGCGGACGCGCAGCCGCGCGGCACGCGCTACGACCCGTACTACGCCGTCTTTGGGCACGCGCTCATGACGCGGCTTGCGAACCTCAAGGTGTTTTTGGTCGGCGCCGGCGCGATTGGCTGCGAAGTCCTGAAGAGCTGGGCGCTGCTCGGCGTCGGGTCCGGTCCGCAGGGCCACATCACGGTCACGGACAACGACCAGATCGAGCGGTCGAACTTGAACCGGCAGTTCTTGTTCCGGCCGAAGGACGTCGGCCGGCCGAAGTCGGAGACGGCGGCGGCGGCCGTCGCGCAGATGAACCCGGCCTACACGGCGCAGAGCTTCACGACGCTCGTCGACAAGGTCGGGCCCGAGACGCAGAACGTGTTCAACGACGAGTTTTGGGAACAGCTCGATCTCGTGACGAACGCGCTCGATAATGTGGAGGCGCGCACCTACGTCGACCAGCGGTGCGTTCTGTACGCGAAGCCGCTCGTCGAGTCCGGCACGCTGGGCACAAAGGGCAACGTGCAGATCGTCGTGCCGTACCTCACGGAGAGCTACTCGAGCAGCAGCGACCCGCCGGAGAAGAGCATCCCCATGTGCACGCTGCGGTCGTTCCCGGCGAAGATCGACCACACGATCGCGTGGGCAAAGACGCAATTCGAGCATCTGTTCAGCGAGGCGCCGAACGCCGTGAACGCGTACCTGACGCAGCCGAACTACGTCGAGTCGACGCTGAAGCACGCGCCGGACCAGAAAGGCGCGATCGAGCAGATCACAAGCTATCTCGTCGAGGACCGGCCGCGCACTTTCGACGAGTGCATTGTGTGGGCCATCGAGCAGTTCTACTCGTTCTACAATCACGACATCCGCCAGCTGCTCTACAACTTCCCGCCGGACGCAACGACGTCCTCGGGCGAGCTGTTCTGGGAGCCGCCGAAACGGTGCCCGCAGCCGCTCGACGCCGTCGTGTCCGACGCCGATGCCGTCGAGTTCGTTAAGGCGGCGGCAAACCTGCGCGCCTACAACTACGGGCTGAAGGGGTCGAACGACACGGCTCTGTTTGAGGAGCGCATTCGCGAGTACAAGCCTACGCAGTGGCAGCCCTCGAGCTCGCTGCACATCAAGGTCACGGACGACGAGCCTGATGCTGGCTCGGGGCTCGCCGCCGACAACGACGAGATTGCGAAGCTCGCGAGCCAGCTGCCGCCGCCGTCGACGCTCGCCGGGTTCCGCTTGAACCCCGTCGAATTCGAGAAGGACGACGACAGCAACTTCCACATCGACTTCATCAATGCCGCGTCGAACCTGCGCGCCGAGAACTACGGCATCGAGAAGGTCGAGCGCTCGCACACGAAGTTCATCGCTGGCAAGATCATCCCGGCTATCGCGACGACGACGGCCGTGGTCACGGGCCTGTCGACTTTGGAGATGATCAAGGTCGTTGAGGGCAAGAAGCTCGAGGAATTCAAGAATGGGTTCATCTCGTTGGCGCTGCCGTTTTTCGGGTTCTCGGAGCCGGTCGCCAGCGCGAAGGTCGTGTACAATGGCGATAAGTCCATCGACAAGATCTGGGGCCGCTTCAACTTCAAGAACTTGCCCTTGCAGGATTTCTTGAAGGAGTTCAAGGAGGAGTACGGTCTGGATATCAGCATGATGAGCTGTGGCCGCACGCTGCTGTATGCGACGTTCTTCCCGGCTGCGAAGATCAAGGAGCGCTTGCCCGTCAAGATCTCTGACCTCGTCGAGCAGGTGTCGAAGACGGAGATCCCGAAAGGCGAAACGTCCCTGCAGCTCGAGATCTTCGCGGACGATGAATCCGGAGAGGAAATCGAGGATCTGCCTTTCATCAACATCCTAATCTAAAGATAAATTAAGCGGTAGTGATATAATCTACTTCATATCTGAATCACACGGTCGGCTATGTTGGCAACGTCGAGTTGGTGCGTGATCACAATAGTGATCATGTTGCGTTGCTTCAATCCCACAATCATCGACTTCACAAGCGCCTTGCTCTCGTCGTCGAGAGCAGATGTGCACTCATCGAGCACGAGCACACGGGGCTGCCGCATAAGGGCGCGCGCGATGCCAAGCCGCTGCATCTGACCGCCACTCAGCGTACCATCCTTTATCCGCGTTTCGTAGCCGTCGGGCAGCTTCGCTATAAAATTATCAGCGCCGCACGCTTGGCAGACCTCGACCATGCGCTCATAGTCGTCATGCGCATACAGAAGATTCGCTGCTATCGTGCCATCGAAGAAATCGAGCGGTGCCTGACCTACAAGCGCCACATTCTGTCGTACGTCCCACGTACTTATCGCCTGCAGATCCCAGGCTTTGTCAACAACGATCTCTCCCGTTGTGGGCGCTTCGAGCTTTTCTAAAAGACGTGCGATCGTCGATTTGCCGGCGCCAGAGGGGCCGGTGATCGCGACAGTCTCGCCTTGCGAGATATGCTCGGTAAAGTCGGTCAGTGCAGAGGTGCCGTCCGCATGTTTGACTCCAACTGAGTAGAAGTCTAACGACGTCCACTTCGGCTTGCCGCTCGTCTTGTTCACAGGAACAGACTTGTCTTGGTCCACAGATCTTAGAAGCCTCTCCAGTGCTTCGAAGCCATTGCCAACACTTCCAACGACCCCAGTCAATTGGTCAATAGTAGTGATTGTAAACACAAGCAGTGTGAACACGGTCAACATGGTCTGTGCTTCATACTGCTGCCAGTATAAAAGCCGCATACCGAACCAAAGAAGAAGACTTTGAAGTGCATACGGGAAGCATTTCAATATCCCGTATCCAATGCCTAGTTCAAGCAGCATAGGCCGTGTCGTCTCCATAAGCTCGTCTTCACGATCTAGGTAGAATTGGCGGAAATAGTACTCAAGGTGTAACATTTTCAGCGTGCGAAAGCCACGCTCAGAGGTAAGATCCATCATGAGGCGTACTACTGCACTGCGCCGCTCCTCTCGCTTCCGGTTCCAGGATTTCGTCAACCATTTGTACAATTGGTTGGTGCACACGAATACCGGTAGAAGTGAAACGCCAACGAGTGTGAGTTTCCATCCCGTAACAACAGACCAAACGAAACCAATAATTCCTAATGCGATCATGCTCGTGATGCCTGGCCAATACAAGGTGATTATCTCGGCGACCTTCTCAGTATCGCTAGTTAGCAGCTTGTTATAGTACGCGGCATCTCCCGGCTTCATCACTGTACGATCAATGAGTTGGCTTAATAGCTTGATTCGTATACTCCGTAACCACTGCTCAGCAGAAATGGCCAAAGTAACGCGGCAAAATGTCAAAATACCGTCACAGATAGCCAAGGTCATGACCAGCATTGCCCACATCGTGAGCTTACTAGCATGTGGATCGAATATCCCCAACAACAGTTTGGAGAAGATGAAACTGAAAACTGGATTGACCGCGGAATGAAGTAATGAAATCATCATGCCAAGAGAGAAAAGGCACTTGCTCGGAATCGTGCGGAACAGTAATAGAGAAGTGAAAATGCTATCCGTTGGGAGAACACGAGCAATCGGTGAGGCCGCGGCTTCATAGTCTTGCACTTCATCGAACTCTGCGCGCACAACATGAGTCACGGAATCGAGTTTCTCAGATCTACTAAAAGATGATTGGAAAACGGCTTTTCCATCAGTCAACGTATAGATTGGGTATCCTTCAGGTATGATATCAATGTCA
This sequence comes from Starmerella roubikii, assembly GCA_030584945.1. Lineage (NCBI taxonomy): Eukaryota > Fungi > Ascomycota > Dipodascomycetes > Dipodascales > Trichomonascaceae > Starmerella > Starmerella roubikii. The sequence continues at coordinate 74,297 of JAJMCC010000018.1, read as the reverse complement.
TGAGTGATGACGATCGTTGTTTTACCTTGGCGGTATTGCAAAATATTACCGAAGACGTCTGCTTGAAGTTTAGGATCCAAAGCGCTCGTGCATTCATCAAAAATCATGATAGGAGCATTCCTGAGTCTGGCCCGAGCGAGTGCGATTCTTTGCTTCTGACCGCCGCTAAGAGTTTCACAACGACCCGTCTTTAATCCATCGCGTAGGTAGTAAATAAACTCGGCACACGAATCCTCAATCGCTATATCTATCTCGTCGTTTGACACGGCAACTGGGTCAGTAGAGCCTAGCGCGATGTTCTCACGAATGGGGATATCAAACAGCTTCGGGTGCTGCTCACAAACGTACACATTCTTTTCGATCCATAAGTTGCTAAGAAGCTCGATCTCGTGGTCGTCTATAGTGATATAGCCGGCAAATGTTGAGTACTGCTTCGAAAGCAATCCCGCAATTGATGACTTGCCATGACCAGACTGCCCGAGAATGAACACCGTCGTGCCCGCAGGAATATCCATCGAGAGGTCCTTGAAAACGAAATCGTCTCTGGATGGGTATTTGAACTCGACGTGACTGAAATTAATATGTCCTGAAAGTTGCAAATCTTCCTCCATGCTGTCTGGCGTCATTGACGGTGCGCTGTTTTTCGTCCTTTGTGATATTTTCCAGCCCAGTTCTTCGAGATGGTTGTACATCGAATTGAAGAGATCAGGGGCCTGGCCAATGGAATTCATCAACTCCACCTCTTCGTCCAACACGATAGTTTCGGCAAGCCTTTCGGCTGATGCGCGGCCCTTGTTCCATTCCAGTAGATGGCTCATCAGTACTTGTACGAGTGCGGCAGCATTTAGACACGACCAGAAAACAGTGACTACGTCGCCAGCATTCAGCCCGTGATGCCTGACCATGTACGAGCCAAAGTAGAAGCCTTGCATGAAAATCATGAGCACTATCGTACGACACAGTCCCTCTTGCAAGTAAAAGAGTGCATGGTAATGAATATTCTGCCTCTGAAGCACGCCGAAGCCAGTACTGATTTTCCGCATTTCATATGTTTCTCGTTGAAAGATTTTGACAGTTTGTAAAGCCCCAAGGACCCAGCTGATTGCATCGCTAACCGTATCGAGCTGCGCTTTACTCTTCGAGATGCATCTCGTTATAGGAGTTGAGAGCACCGCTCCAATGATCGTGAGTAACGGAATCCCGGCCAAGCAAACCAAGGTCACCGCCCACGAGAAGTAAAATGCAACGCCCATTTCAACGATGCAGCCCACAAGCATTGAAATGATCTGAAAACTTGCCATGCCAGCTGCGACTTCAATATCCTGGATGTCCTTGTAATGCACCATCACCTTCCCGTGTAAATTTGTGGACTTATCGAACCACTGAGTGCTGCGTTGAATCAAAGCTCGGTATAGTTTCACTCGAGCCTTGTGACCAAGAGCATAGCCAACCCGCATCCAGAGGTTGTAGCCGAGCATAGATGTAACTGCCGTATAGCCAGTGATTCCGAGCATGCACCAGGTGTAAATTTGGACTTTATGCATGAACTCGGTAAGAGTCTGTTCACTTGAAATGACTCGGCCCATCTCTTTAAAAATCAGTCCAATGATGATAGTAGCTGCAGGATTCGCAAAGCTCTCTGCCGCAGCTATCACAGCACCGAGTGCCATTTGACACTTTTCACTTTGCCCGGCTAAAAAGTACGGAGTTATCATAACGATCAGCGAGAAATTTATGGAGAATTTTATCCTGCTCTACTAGCTAGCGGCTTTTTAGTCTATCTTGCATCCTACACAGGAACGATATCCACGAAATCACTGTCCTTCATATCAATTTCCCCATATGGCTAATTTGGGCTGGGGCTCAATTCCAAGTCACCTCGGCTGTCGAAACCCTTACTCAAAGCGCACTCAGTACTTAGAGTGACAATCTCACGAAGAAGAAGCAGGTTCTTGTCGCAGGTGTATCTGGTATAGCAAAGTAGTGTATTTTTGTGAAGGTCCAGTCAGCACTGTCGTGCATCCGCAATCATAGTACAATTTCGACCATAGGGCGGCTATCTTGCTCCTAGCCTGTCTCAGCCTTTCCCTGCCCCCGTGATACGCCCAACACAGTCGGGAAATAGGGTTACAGCTAGGCTTGCGTCAACCTACGGGGAACTGATATTGCTGCTAACTTGACATGTCGGACACTTGGCGTACTGTAGCTAGCTCTGCTCGCAGCAATGGCCGCGATACTTTGCCTCTCAAAGCGACGAACTTCATCGACGTCGATTCGATCTCCAATGACAAGAAAGAGTACGTTCCGGAGGTCCGCGAACTGTGGAGCGAGGAACACAGCGCTCTATCGAAGGCGCGGCGTGAGAGCCGCGAAAACCGCCCGAAGGCGCCGAAGGTCGCTGAGGTGCCTGATTTCGATATGGAAGCTCACATGAAGGAGCGCGCGGCCGAGGAGGCGCGTCTTGCTAAATCGAAGAACTAAGAAAAGTGCAATCCATGTATTATATATGTACGTCACACATCCAATGCGATTTGACCTGAAATCCCGTGCCGATCTATCAAACACTCACTTTCGCAGCGTTAATGGCACTCAAATGGGATCGGGATTGAACCACATATTTTCTTCATAAAGAAAGGGTATGAGTGCTTTGGGCGACAGGCGTCGTAATTTGGGCCCGACGGATCTCGTTACTGTGACTCGTGAAGAGGCTCCGGCTACGGAGCTCCGCACGGCCCTACGTCCTGTGTTTGTTAGCCAAGGAATCACGGCGAACGCCTCTGGATCGTCGTACTATGAGGCCGGCGAACTCAAGCTTCTTGCGGCCGTCCACGGCCCGCGGCAGTCGCGTGCTTCGTTCAAACACGAAGCTGAAGTCGAGGTTGCTGTTAATATTTGCGATTTCGCGGGCGTGCGATTCCCGGAGGACGTTTCCCAGTCTTTAGCTGACTTCATCAGATCGAGCGTCCAGCCAGCGATAATCTTGAAAGAGTACCCGAAATCGCAAATCGCAATCAATTTAACCGTGCTCAACGGTGAATCGGAGGCCACGCTTCTGTCGGGCGCCGTGAATGCCGTCGTCATGGCGCTTGTAAATGCAGGCATTGCCATGCACGATATGGTCACGTCTGTCTCAACGGCAATCATGGAGACAGATGCTGAGGTGTATGTCGACTCTTCTTTCACCACAGAGAGCGTCAAACAGCTCGTCGCGTCATATAGCTGTTCGACACAAAAGTTAGTGAGCATGCTCGTGACATCACACACAAATGTCTCTAAAAACGATTTGCGTGCGTTGCTTGGTCGTGCTGGCACGGCGGCAAGCGATCTGCGCAAACTGCTCGTCTCGTTCTTGCTCGAAGACTACGCGGCTAGTTTCGAGCCGACGAAGGAGGTGACTAGCCTTTGAGCTCATGACGAGTGATACAACAAAACTCATATTTCTACATAGTTTATTGTTGGCGGAAGTCGGCCCATTTCGTAACTAAGGCATCTCGTTTACATTCGAAGGCCAAACTGGTTGCAAGCTGATGCACTTTCATGTCCTCTATTTCTTTGCTCCTTTGTGGAGTGCGTAACACAACACATTCATTCACCAAATCAAGCTCATGAGTGCCCCAATTTCGGAGATCGTCGTATAGGTTCTCCATGCTATAATTGTCGTCACCAATCTCATCTCGAGCGGTGCTAATGGAGACTTTTGAATGCAGGTTCAGCCACTCTTGGCCTCTATGGATGCGAAGAGCTTCAAGAACTGGTCCTAATGGGGCATAAGTTGGGAATTCCAGCTCCTTCACTGTGCTCCAGAAGGGGTCTGGCCGTGGCACTCTATACCGCTGCGCCAACGGGTCAGCGTCGAGGAAAAACTGCCGATCTTCCGCATCGAGGCATAGGAAAGAGCACGCGAAAAGCATGGCGCGGATATTAGCGTCACTCAACCAGATGGACTCTTCAGAAATTCCGAGTGTGAGCAGAGTCTCTAGGCATTTGGCGAATTCCCCTGTGCACCAGTACGCAAGCGCGAGGTTCAAAGGCTCGGCCTTAGTTCCCTCGCAGAGTGTGATCACGTATGGCCAATTGCTGAGCAATACCTGAAGATTCGACGCGAGAAATAGTTTGTGCTCGCTGGCATTATAGAAAGGCATTGCCTCGTGGTACCGGCCAAGAAGGACATTAGTGTTGCCCAGATAAACCGGGTCGTCAGATCGGCACAGCAGAGCCGTCTGCTCATTGCGTATTTTGTCTGACCATGCAGTGTCGGGTCTCAGGCCATATTGGTTCGCTATCGCATCTCGCAGGCGGTAGTCCAGTGTTCGCGATTCTACTAGATTTATGAGCCCGGCCGCGGATTCCGTGCTGAGCGGCTTTTGACGTGCCTGCTGGATCTCTGCGAGGGCGCGAAATATCTCCTTGGACGAACCGTCCATACACCACCAGTACCCTGGACACCTCCACGAGATAAGACCAAGCTGCACTTGTCATTTTAACATAAATAAGGACATTTTACACTGAATTCTGGAGTTCTCACCACTGTGGTTTAATTCTAACCTGATTTCTAACTACTGCTTTCTACTCTATAGCATGACCACACCGATCCCACCCGGCTGTGTGAGCGCTCTCGACTCGCTGATTCCGCCCGAAATGGGCGGCGTCTTCCAGTTAAACAAATTGTAATGCAGCACGCCGTCTCCCGGCTTGAACTTCAATGCGTCTAGCACAAGTGGATTATCCATGACGGTGAGCGCATTCAACACGTCGTAGCCAAGCCGCTTGATTTCAATGAGAAGGGCTCTGAACAAGTCCTGGAGCCTTGACTGGAGGAAGGGCGACTGCGCGGTTGTTGCATAGTAGAAAGTGTACGCAATGCGGATAGAGTCGTGTTTCGTGCTGCCGAACACACTCGACTCAAGGCCGAAGGCACTGATGAAGTCGGTGATCTCACCGTCCTTTTCCACAACATAGCAGTGCACGATCTTGTCCTTCTTAGCCGGCGACACAAGCCAGTGTTTTAAATCCTCTTTCGAGAACTTCTGATAGAGCTCGAACTTCGACAAGTACTCTGAGAGCAACGCGTGGACTTGATCAAGGTCCTCCGCACGGAACTCGCGGAATCCAGGGAGATCGAGCTTCGAGGGCAAAGCACACCGCGCGACTTCCTGGGCCGGCGTGGTTCCAGCAGAGAGGCCTGCAAACCCAACATCGTAGAGCTTCGTCCAGTTGATCACACGGTGGTAGTACAGTGCTCGGGAAATGGGTGTCGGGATTAGCGTGCCGGCCGTGAACAATGCTTGCCAGACATCGGTCAAGTTCACACGCCGCGTGACCTCTTTGATGAGGACCGGCGCCAACCGTTTCGAGCGCAGCTGCTTATGAACGCACAGGAAGTTGATTTCCACGGTCGAGAGCTCTTTGCCGTGGACGACGAGCTGAGCAGGGGTGCCGCTGATAAAGGCGAGCAACTTACCTGTTTCCGTAGCACGCACGGCCACGGCAAACTCATGTTTCCAGCCGGGGGGCGTCAATGCCCATCTGAGGAACGGCAACGAGTACTTGAAGCGGAACTGTTCGCTAACGTCCTCGACATAGTTAGCAAACAGAAGATCGTAGAGCTCCTGAAGCTCAGCATCGTCTGTCACATCCAAAGTCGCCCATTTGAATCCAGTGGGAAGGCTCTGCGGCGTCGGGCTCACATCGCTGACCTGCTTGACCTCGATTGGGCCCTGCTCAACTTCCTTTTCAAACTTGGGCACAGGCTGCGTCTTCCAGAACTTGTATTCCTCGATAGGCTTATGCTCTGAGGGCGCGCCATTGCCGCCTTGCTCTTGTGCTCGGCGAAGAGCGTCCATTAACTTCTTGATGTCAACTGTCTTGTCGTCAGGCATTACGGATAGATGAACCCTTGAATAAGCGAGCGCGGTATATAAGAATATTCGGTCCGTCAGAGCTAGGTTCCTCGAGATGCTCGTCGAAGCGGAGTTCGTTTCATCCGCTACGTATTCTATTTAAACGATATGCTGGTCAGATTGACTGCATGTGCTGTTCTCATCACCTATCTACGCCTATTACAGGGACTTCCTCTCCTCGATGAGGCCATCATATTAATGTACTGTCCAGCTACTTTTTCTGCGATTTCTGAACTCCATACTCACTTTTATACGTGGTTGATATTTTTCACCCTCGCAGGCTATTTTTCGACCCGAATTTTTTCTGCCCTGAAATAAATTTCATGATTTCTGCAACGAAATGGGTGCCTCGCGGCGCGGCTGCAGAGAATCCTAGAAAAGCGGATTTGGACGAAACCGAAATGTCGCGAATTGCTGAGCTTGCGAAAACGGAATTGGCCGATGCCGAGGAAGATCTGGGCATGGCCCGCGACCGGCTGGCCGACCCCCCTTCAGAGGACGACGAACTGAAGGAGTACCACATGTCCGACTACGATGATGAGGTCGCTCAAGAGAACAGCAACACGATTGCCGGTGTACAGGGCCTGGCGTATTACGGCGCGGATGAGGAAGACGAGTACTTGACTTTGCCGACGGCTCAGGACGAGGAGGAAGAAGAGGAAGAGATGCGCGTTCTCTCTACAGACAACATGCTGCTCGCAGCAAAGACCGAAGACGATGTGTCGCTTGTGGAAGTGCATGTGTACGACGACGAGGAGGGGAATCTGTATGTGCACCACGATTTCATGCTGCCGTCTTTCCCATTGTGCCTCGAGTGGATCCCTATCACGCCTAGAACGAGCTCTAAGGGGAACTTTGTGGCTGTTGGAACCTTCGAGCCCGAAATCGAGCTTTGGGATCTCGATCTAGTGGACGGGATGTTCCCCACGGCCATTCTGGGCAAAGCCGACAAGCCCGACGTGCGGCTCGGGACGGGCAAGAAGAAGCGGAAGATCAAGAAGGCGAACGATTCCTACCATGTCGATGCCGTGCTCTCGCTGTCGAGCAACCCGGCGCAGGCCAATCTTCTCGCGTCGTCGTCGGCGGATCAAACCATCAAACTGTGGGACCTCAGCTCAGACACCCTCGAAACCGCGGCGCAGTCGTTTGCAAAATACCACACAGACAAAATCAGCAGTGTTGCGTGGAACCCGCAAGAAGCGACTGTTCTGCTGAGCGGCGGCTACGACGGGTATGCTCGCGTAGGTGATGTGCGGTCTTCACAGATCGCGAAGGACAGCCGCAATTTTAAGGTACTAGGCGATGTGGAGAATGTGCAGTGGAGCAACGACGGCGTTTATTTCTATGCTGGCACTGACAACGGAAGCATCTACAAATTCGACGCGCGGGCCACATCAGGAAAGCCTGTTTGGACGCTGCAAGCACATGACTCGGAGGTGACTTCGTTCTCAGTGAACGGCTTCATTGACAACCTCATGGTGAGTTCTTCTAGCGACCACGCCGTGAAGCTCTGGAACTTGTCGAACGACCGGCCCTCTATGGTATTGTCGCGTGACTTCGACGTCGGCAAGGTGTTTTCCGTCAACTTCGGGCCGGAACGGGCGACAAAGAGCCTGATTTCTGTGGCTGGTTCGCAGGGCAAACTGAAGGTGTGGGACGCCTTTTCAAACAGAATGGTTCGCAACGCGTTTGCCGGTCCCGGAGACAGCAAGCCGAAGAGCGAGCTGAATGAAAAACTCGTTGCTGCAAACGACGACTCGGAGAGTGAAGAAGAGGAGGACTAATTTAATATGGACATGTAGGCATTATGAAGAGGATGAATACTTTATTCGATTGCAGAAGAATTGACGGTGATACTTTAACCACGTAGCATGTAGGCGTGAATTGACATGGATGTTCTATGGTCGAGTATTTATGAGGAACGCTTCTGTGTACTGATTAGTGTTCATACATATCGTAGGGATTGGCATGGTGGGTCGGGGTATCCAAGAGGATCCCTGGGATAGCCACTGGTGAAAGCCTTAGTTAAATGCAGCAACTAATTTCGACTTATACACGAGTCGCACCTACACGTTTTAGCACCACGAAATAGTTTATGCACAAAGTAGCTGCCGAATTTCCTTAAGCCACGATTGACCCTCGGTGAAACGGAATGCCGCTCCACGCTAATAATTTCCTTCGCTATCCGCGCCGCCGCCGACAACAAGTCGGCAACTACTGCTCTATTCGAATACAGGACCCGAGTCAGCCCATGACCGAGTCAGAATTTTTTTCAGCATGCGCATCCGGCCCGCACGAGTATGCACCGCGGCAATGGATATCGGGGAAAAACGCAGTGAAAAAGGGTTAGGAAAATCCCTCGAGGTCGTGCCAATTAAGCGCGCTTAGATGCTATTCCCAGAAATAAACGGAAATTAAGGCTGATCTGTCCCTGTGGGTTCTTTGTGGTTACCACGATCCCTGATACGCTCTAAATTCCTGCGTCGAAACAACTCACATGCCGGTATGACTCTTCATGCAAGCGATCAGAAACCTATTCCCATTACAATTGGCTTGCTTTTGAGTGGCGGTAGCCGACGCTTAGCTTATCGGCTGGGCTAAGCGATACAAAAAGGCACACTGCCCAGATCCGCAACTTTTCTTCAACTCTCTCACCAGCACTTATTCAATGTCGGAGCCGGAGTATGTTCCGTATGCGTACACCGAGGGACCCTCGAACCGTTCATGGGCAGGCAGTCTGCCTGTGAAGCAGGGCCTCTACGACCCCGAATACGAGAAGGATGCATGCGGCGTTGGATTTGCGTGCCACATCAAGGGTGAAGTTTCGCACAAGATCGTAAGCGATGCTTCGTTCTTGCTCTGCAACATGACGCACCGCGGTGCGGTGGGATCCGATGCGCGTGACGGCGATGGCGCGGGCGTGATGACGTCGATTCCCCACAAGCTCATGAAGAAAGAGTTCGGGTTGATGGGCGTCGAGCTGCCGCCGCAGGGCCAGTACGCCGTTGGCAACGTGTTCTTCAGCCAGCAGTCCGAGGTCATGGAGAATTCGAAGGCGACCTTCGAGCGCATTGCCAAGAGTTTGGGCATGCACGTTCTCGCGTGGCGTGAGGTGCCGCACGATTCCTCGATCCTGGGCCCGGCCTCGTTGAGCCGCGAGCCGCACATTCTGCAGCCCGCCGTCGTGTTGGACGCGGCCGAGGGCAAAGAGCTGACGACCGAGGAGTTCGAGGCGGACTACGGCAAGCTGTTCGCGCGCCAGCTCTATGTTCTGCGCAAACAAGCGACGCACGCAATTGGCTTCGAGAACTGGTTCTACATCTGCTCGCTGACGAACAAGAACATCGTGTACAAGGGCCAGCTCGCGCCGATCCAGGTCTACCGCTACTACTACGATCTTGTGAACGTCGACTACGAGGGCCACTTCGCGCTCGTCCACTCGCGTTTCTCGACGAACACCTTCCCGAGCTGGGACCGCGCGCAGCCGCTGCGTTGGGCCGCGCACAACGGCGAAATCAACACTCTGCGCGGCAACAAGAACTGGATGCGCGCGCGCGAGGGTGTCCTGCAGTCGAAGGAGTTCGGCGCCGAGCTCGACTTGCTGTACCCAATCATCGAAGAAGGCGGCTCGGACTCAGCGGCGCTTGACAACGTGCTCGAGCTGCTCGTCATCAACGGCGTGCTGTCCTTGCCCGAGGCCGTCATGCTGATGGTCCCCGAGGCGTGGCAGAACAACCCGGACATGGACCCGAAGAAGCGCGCGTTCTACGAGTGGGCGGCGTGCCTCATGGAGCCCTGGGACGGCCCGGCGTTGTTCACGTTCGCGGACGGCCGTTTCTGTGGCGCGAACTTGGACCGCAACGGCCTGCGGCCCTGCCGCTACTACGTCACTAAGGACCACCGCATGATCTGCGCCTCTGAGGTCGGCGTGCTGCCGTTGGACCCGTCGACGATTGTGCAGAAGGGCCGGCTGCGGCCCGGGCGAATGCTGCTCGTCGACACGCAGCTCGGCAAGATCGTTGATGACCGCGAGCTGAAGCGCCGCGTGAGCGAGCGGTTCGACTTCAAGTCGTGGCTCACGGCGAACCTCATTGACATGCCCGAGTTGATGGAGCGCGCGCACCGCAAGGGCCTGTCGCTGACGCCGCGGCTCGACCGCGAAAGCCCGATTGCCACGGACGCGCGCTTGAAGGCGTTCGGCTACACCTACGAGCAGCTGTCGATTGTATTGGGACCGATGGCTGCCGAGCATAAAGAAGCATTAGGATCCATGGGCAACGACGCCGGGCTCGCGTGCCTGACGCCGCAGCCGAAGCTTGTGTACGAGTACTTCCGGCAGCTGTTTGCGCAGGTCACGAACCCGCCGATCGACCCGATCCGCGAGTCGATCGTCATGTCGCTCGAGTGCTACGTCGGCCCGCAAGGGAACATGCTCGAAATGAATGCGTCGCAGTGCAACCGGTTCCACCTGAAGAGCCCGCTGCTCAGCCTCGAGGAGCTCGCCGCCGTGCGCGTGCTGCCGCAGTTCTACCCGTCGTGGACGCTCGGCGAGATCGACATCACATACGACCGCTCCGAGGGCGTGCAGGGCTACACGGCCGCCTTGGACCGCGTGTGCCGCGAGGCGCTCGCCGCCGTCGAGCGCGAGAACAAGATCATCGTGCTCAGCGACCGCGCGACGTCACACGACCGCGTCGCCGTGTCGACGCTTGTCGCCGGCGCCGCCGTGCACCACTACCTCGTGAGCCAGAAGGAGCGCTCGCGCGTCGCGCTGTTCGTCGAGACGGCCGAGGCGCGCGAGGTGCACCACATTGCCGTGCTGCTTGGCTACGGTGTCGACGGCGTCTGTCCGTACCTCGCGCTCGAGACCCTGCTCAAAATGAACGACGAGGGCCTGCTCGCTGGCGAACTGAGCGACATGCAGGTCGTGGATAACTACCGCTCGGCTATCGACGAGGGCCTGTTGAAGGTCATGTCGAAGATGGGCATCTCGACGCTCGCGTCCTACAAGGGCGCGCAGATCTTTGAGATCTTGGGCATCGACAACTCTGTCGTTGACCGGTGCTTCGCCGGCACGGCGTCGCGGATTCGCGGTGTTGGATTCGACGTGCTCGCGCAGGACGCGCTCAGCTTGCACCAGCGCGCGTGGCCCGCGCACGGCGTCGTTGGCCCGCAGACGCTGCCCGAGTCCGGCGAGTACCACTGGCGCGACGGCGGCGAGCCGCACGTCAACAACCCGACGGCGATTGCGTCGCTGCAGGACGCGGTGCGCAACAAGAACGAGCGCGCGTACGACGCGTACGCGAAGGCTGAGCACCAGGCGATCCGCGACTGCACGCTGCGCGGGCTGCTCGACTTCGACTTCGAGAGCAGCGTCGAGATCCCGATCGACCAGGTCGAGCCCTGGACGGAGATCGTGCGCCGCTTCGTGACCGGCGCGATGTCCTACGGCTCGATCTCGATGGAGTCGCACTCGACTCTGGCCGTCGCCATGAACCGGCTCGGCGGCAAGTCGAACACGGGCGAGGGCGGCGAGGACCCCGAGCGCAGCGTCGTTAATGAAGTCACGGGTGACACCATGCGGTCGGCGATCAAGCAGGTCGCGTCGTCGCGGTTCGGCGTCACGTCGCTGTACCTGAGCGACGCCGACGAGCTGCAGATCAAGATGGCGCAGGGCGCCAAGCCGGGCGAGGGAGGCGAGCTGCCCGGCCACAAGGTCTCTAAAAGCATCGCGCGCACGCGGCACTCGACGCGCAACGTCGGCCTCATCTCGCCGCCGCCGCACCACGACATCTACTCGATCGAGGACCTGAAGCAGCTCATCTACGACCTGAAGTGCTCGAACCCGCGCGCGCGCGTCAGCGTCAAGCTCGTGTCCGAAGTCGGCGTCGGCATCATTGCGAGCGGCGTCGCGAAGGCGAAGGCCGACCACATTCTCATCTCGGGCCACGACGGCGGCACGGGCGCCTCGAAGCTCACGGGTTTGAAGTACGCCGGTCTGCCCTGGGAGCTCGGGCTCGCCGAGACGCACCAGACGCTGGTGCTCAACGACCTGCGCGGCCGCGTGACCGTGCAGACCGACGGCCAGCTGCGCACAGGAAGGGACGTCGCCATTGCCTGTTTGCTCGGTGCCGAGGAATGGGGCTTTGCGACAACGCCGCTCATTGCTATGGGCTGCATCATGATGCGCAAGTGCCACCTCAACACGTGTCCCGTCGGCATTGCGACGCAGGACCCGGAGCTGCGCAAGAAGTTCGAGGGAACGCCCGAGCACGTCATCAACTTCTTCTACTACGTCGCGCAGGAACTGCGGGGCATCATGGCGAAGCTCGGCTACCGGTCGATCGACGAGATGGTCGGGCATGCCGAGAAGCTGCGGGTCAACGACGCGCTGCGCACGCCGAAGACGGCGAACATCGACCTGAGCCCGCTGCTGACGCCGGCGCACACGCTGCGCCCGGGCGTCGCGACGCGCCGCGTGCGCAAGCAGGACCACCGCCTGCACGTGCGCTTGGACAACAAGCTTGTGGACGAGAGCGAGGTGACGCTCGAGCGCGGGCTGCCCGTGCAGATCCAGTGCGAGGTCGTAAACACGGACCGCGCGTTGGGCACGACTCTGTCGTACCGCATTTCGAAGCGGTTTGGCGAGCAGGGCCTGCCGGACGACACAGTGCACGTCGATGTCACCGGAAGCGCCGGCCAGAGCTTTGGCGCGTTCTTGGCGCCCGGCATCACCTTGGAGCTCGAGGGCGACGCGAACGACTACGTCGGTAAAGGTCTTAGCGGCGGCAACATCATCATCTACCCGCCGCAGGACTCACCTTTCAACAGCGAGGAGAACATCATTGTTGGCAACACGTGTTTGTACGGCGCGACGGGAGGCAAGTGCTTCTTCCGCGGCATCGCCGCCGAGCGCTTTGCCGTGCGCAACTCCGGCGCGACGGCCGTCGTCGAGGGTGTCGGCGACCACGGCTGCGAGTACATGACCGGCGGCCGCGTCGTTGTTCTCGGCGCCACGGGCCGCAACTTCGCGGCCGGGATGTCCGGCGGCATTGCCTACGTGCTCGACGTCGCGCAGGAGTTTTCGGAGAACGTGAACAAGGCGCAAGTCGGGCTGCACCAGGTGAGCGACCCCGCAGAGATCGCGTTCTTGCGCGGGCTCATCGAGGACCACCGCCACTTCACGGGCTCGACTCTGGCAAACCGGATTCTGAACGAGTTCAACCGGATCTTGCCTCTGTTCGTGAAGGTGTTGCCGACGGACTACGCGAAGGTGCTTGCCGAGGAGGAGCAGAAGAAGCAGCTCGCGCGCAAGCGCGAGATCGGCGACTTCATGCACCCGTTCAAGGAGGACCCGAGCGCCGACATCACGAACGGCGAGGTCCTGCGCATGAGCAAGAGCTCGCTCGCGCTGCGCGAGCAGCTCGAGCACAAGACGGGCTACCACGGCACGACGGCGGCGCCGGCCGAGCCGAAGGTCGACGACGTCGAGGACACGATTCTGGACATCGCGCACGCGTCGTCGAAGCCGCGTCTCGAGAAGCCAAAGCTCGACAAAATGCGCGGGTTCATGAAGTACTCGCGCCGGAAGGAGCAGTACCGGTCCACGAAGACGCGTGTCGATGACTGGGCCGAGCTCTCGCACCGCTTGTCGAAGCAGGAGCTCGAGTTCCAAACGGCGCGCTGCATGGACTGCGGCGTGCCGTTCTGCCAGAGCGACTCGGGCTGCCCGATCTCGAACATCATTCCGAAGTGGAACGAGCTCGTTTTTAAGAACCGCTGGTACGACGCGCTGCAGCGGCTGCTCATGACGAACAACTTCCCCGAGTTCACGGGCCGCGTGTGCCCGGCCCCCTGCGAGGGCGCCTGCGTCTTGGGAATCAACGAGGACCCCGTCGGCATCAAGTCTGTTGAAGCAGCGATCATCGACTACGGATTCGAGCAGGGCTGGATCAAGCCCGATGTGATCACGTACCGCACAGGTAAGACCGTCGCGATCATCGGCTCCGGCCCGAGCGGCCTTGCCTGCGCCGACCAATTGAACCGTGCGGGCCACAGCGTCACCGTCTACGAGCGCGCCGACCGTTTCGGCGGCCTGCTCATGTACGGCATCCCGAACATGAAGCTCGACAAGCGCATTGTGCAGCGGCGCGTCGACCTGCTCGAGGCGAGCGGCATCAAGTTTGTGAACAACACGACCGTCGGCGAGGACATTCAGTTGGACGAACTGAAGCGCGACAATGACGCGGTAGTGCTTGCACTCGGAAGCACGATCCCGCGCGACCTGCGTATCCCGGGCCGGTCGCTGAACAACATCAAGTTCGCTATGGAGCTGCTCAAATGGAACACGGCGGCACTGTTGGACGAGGAGCTGCCCGAGGTCCGCGAGTTCATCAACGGCAAGCACGTCGTCGTCATTGGCGGCGGCGACACCGGAAACGACTGCCTCGGCACGGCGGTGCGCCACGGCGCCGCGTCGGTCACGAACTTCGAGCTTATGCCGCAGCCACCGGCGCACCGCGCGCGCGACAACCCGTGGCCGCAGTGGCCGCGCATCTTCCGCGTCGACTACGGCCATGCCGAGGTTGCTGCTCATTACGGCCGCGACCCGCGTGAGTACTGCATCAATGCGAAGGAGTTCGTCGACGACGGCGAGGGCAACGTCAAGGGAATCAAGACGGTGCGCGTCGAGTGGAAGAGGAGCGAGAGCGGCGCGTGGCAGATGAGCGAGATCCCGGGCTCCGAGGAGTATTTCCAGGCCGACATTGTGCTGCTCAGTATGGGGTTCATTGGGCCCGAGGCGTCAAACTTCGACGTCGCGCGCGACGCGAGAGGCAACTTCAAGGCTGCTGCAAGCTACCACGCCGAGGACAACGTCTTCGCTGCCGGTGACTGCCGCAGAGGCCAGTCCCTCATTGTGTGGGGCATTCAGGAGGGCCGCCAGTGCGCGCGCTCTATTGACACGTACCTTACAGGTGCATCGTATCTGCCCGGAAACGGCTCCATCGTCCCGCGCAATACAAAGAAGATGACTATTTAGTTATATATTTCTACATGTCTCTACTTCAACTGCATGCGAGTCGTTTCTTATACCTTCTAATACAAGGTTGTTACTTTCGTTTATCATTGCTCTAGTTCCTGCAAACAAAGATTAGTTTGCGTCCTGAACCACCTGTTCAGTCCTGTTGGCCGTTCTTTATGGCCTGCTGCTCAGTCTCCTGAACAGTTACCATTAAGCCAGCCGTAACCTGAACGGCCTTACCATTGGCAGTGGAGAGAGATAAGAGTCTGCGTCACGAACAGCCTGTTCAGTCCGGTCGGCAACCGACCCTGGCTTGAACCGGCCTTGTTCATGACATTGCTGGCCTCTTGCCCCCCGCTCTGATGATGAGACATTACCGGGGCCTGGGTGTCCTTTTATACTTGAGGTTTAGTGATTTAGTTTTCGGTTGTTAAGCTCCATCACAAATGTTTGGTCCATCAAGGTTCAAAATGCTTTCCCAGGCCGTAAAAATGCGAGTAGTGCAGATTTTCGCGCGCTGTTTTCGCGAATCTTTATAGTTTATCCATATGTATCTCCAGAACCAATTTCAGCTCGCCATCAGAGTCTGATCTTCTAGAAATAAACAAGGTTATAAAATGGGCGCATTTTTAGGTTCAGCCAAGCGGGCACTGATTAACTTTCGCGAGCGACGATGGCCGAAAGTCACGAGTTTAGCCTCCTAACGCGTAGAAGCAGCTGAGAACGCACCTGGCAAAGCGCGCTAGAAAAGGGCGAAGTTCGCGAAGTTCGATATTTTCTGTAATGTAAAGTAGTATTTTCGACTGAATAAAAATTTCTGGAGCCTGACAGCGCGTGCTTCTCTTTCATCAGGCACTAGGCACTCTTCTTTGCCTTCAAAGCAGGCACAACATTCTCATCTCCCGAGGTCTCGTCGCTATCAGACACATCTAAGGTCGTCATGCGTACGCCGTTGGGGTTCTGCTCTTTCCAGTCGTTGAACCACGCAACTATGCGATCGACGTTGCTCTGAACATCCTCGGCGTTGTTCGACGCAAGCTCTACAATGACGTCCTCGTCATACTGCTCACGCGCGTCATTGAGCACTACTTCCATGATCTCGGCGTCCAAATTCTCTTGGATCTTGCTGTCTGCGTAGCCGCGCGCCTTCAGCCGGTCGTACACTTTGTCGGTGTCGGCCCGCAGCACAATCACAAGATCGATCTGGCTCTCGGGAAATGCGTCGCACACATGCCAGTCCACAATCAAACCACCGGCCTCGATCGCGTCCTCCAGTGCATCGACAACGCGGTCTTCGTCAACAATTTGCGACTTCCGCTCCTCGTCGTAGCCGGCGATGCAGTTATTCTCGCGCGCCACTTTCAGAATGTCCACGAGCTCGAGCTCCGGGATCTGCTCTTTCAGCAGCTGCGCGTGGCTCGTTTTGCCCGTTCCGGGCGTGCCAGTGATGATAATATTCGCCTTTCTGTTGAGCACCATGGAAACGTCGCACAAGGGCGCGGTAACAACACCGTCACAATAGTTAGCGATCGTCGTAGATACATTCATGGATGGTATATAGGATAGTTTCAATACAGATTACACTGGTTAGGAAAGTGTTAGGATGACGTTGGTTAGGATGAAGTTGGTTAGGCTGTCGTTGGTTAGGATGGTGTTGGTTAGGACGGCAGCGATTAGATCGGGATCCCGAAACATATGGCTACAATCACACCAAGACACCAGCGTTTCCACAGCGAATTCATTACGACGGTACGCGATGCACCGTTGGACATTACTGTGGACCCACCGCCATTACTGGCAGTTGGCCTTGCATTGAACGGATACGGTGCACTAGCCTCAGCATCAGATGAGCTGCTGGCCTGAGAGGGTGCAGGGACGTCACTGTATTGTGCAGACATTGGAATCGCGCTTCCCGTGGCAGTGGTAGCAACGCTAGTACCTTCTCCAGAACCAGATTCGTCACTGGGGTCAACCTCTGTAGCCAATGCCGTAACTGAATCAGTGTTACTGGGTACGCCGTTGGATCCCACGTTAAATGGGTACGAAACGTCCGTATCAGAGGTACTAATTGAAGTCGCCATTGCGCTGTTTGCTGCGGGGGTGGGCATTATTCCGGATGAAGATATGGTTGCCGGTGCACTCATGGCCCCCTCAGGAGCGAGCCCAGGATCACAACCAGGGACAAGATCGGTAGCGGCTGGATCGGTAGCGGCTGGATCGGTAGCGGCTGGATCGGCAGCGGCTGGATCGGTAGCGGCTGGATCGGCAGCGGCTGGATCGGTAGCGGCTGGATCGGTAGCGGCTGGATCGGCAGCGGCTGGATCGGCTGTGGACTCAGAATCCATAACATGCTGAGAAGTTGCCGCTCCTGCGTCATCGGAATTACTGGAGAGAGATTGGCTTGTACAGCCAATCGTGACCGTGGTGGTGACATACTGAGTGACTGTTTGGGGTGGCGCGCAATCGCTAGGCAATCCACCAGGCAGACCACCAGGCATCCCACCATTAGGTGAGCCTGGCATCTCGCCACCACTAGGTGAGCCATCACCATTTGGAGATCCAGTAGGCATACCACCACTGTTGGGAGAGCCACCAGGCATACCACCGCCGTTGGGAGAGCCACCAGGCATACCACCGCCATTTGGAGATCCAGTAGGCATACCGCCGCCGTTGGGAGAGCCACCAGGCATACCACCACCATTTGGAGAGCCACCAGTCATACCACCGCCGTTGGGAGAGCCACCAGGCATACCACCGCCATTTGGAGATCCAGTAGGCATACCGCCGCCGTTGGGAGAGCCACCAGGCATACCACCACCATTTGGAGAGCCACCAGTCATACCACCGCCGTTGGGAGAGCCACCAGGCATACCACCGCCATTTGGAGATCCAGTAGGCATACCACCGCCGTTGGGAGAGCCACCAGGCATACCACCACCATTTGGAGATCCAGTAGGTATGCCACCGCCGTTGGGAGAGCCACCAGACATACCACCGCCGTTGGGATCTTCAGGTGTCTCACCACCATTTGGAGATCCAGTAGGCATACCACCGCCGTTGGGAGAGCCACCAGGCATACCACCGCCATTAGGACCTCCAGGTGTCTCACCACCATTTGGAGATCCAGTAGGCATACCACCGCCGTTGGGAGAGCCACCAGGCATACCACCGCCATTAGGACCTCCAGGTGTCTCACCACCATTTGGAGATCCAGTAGGCATACCACCGCCGTTGGGAGAACTACCAGGCATAGGTGAACCAGGCATGCCTCCACCACTTGAGCCACCAGGCATAGGCGAACCGGGCATACCACCGCCATTGGGAGAACTACCTGACATGGTCTCCGTTGGGAATCCACTGGGCATACCACTCCAATTCGGTGTTTCACCTGCTGTTAGAGAGCCTTCCGGCATGTCACTACCACCGTTTGAATTTTGCCCTGTGGGATAGCTCGTCGGTAAACCTCCACCATTAGACATACCGCCCATTGGCATACCACCTGGATTTGCCGTGACCGTTTCGTAAACTATACTTTCAGGTGAACAGTTACCATCAGAGCAGCCTCCTGACATTCCAGTATTGGGTGGACAGTTGCCATCTGGACAGCCACTCTCTGGCACACTCGACGACATACCTTCAGGAGAGCAATTGTCTGAACAGCTACTTGTCGGGGTTTCAGTAGAAACAGTCGTAGCCGGAACAGTCTGATCATTTGTCGTCTCCATGCTAACCTCTGTGGGAGTAGTAGCAACACTTCCAGAATATGGAACAGTGACAGAGGTACTGACCGACGAATCCATAGACCACGGTGTAGTCACTCCCGTTTCGGAGACTGTGGTTGGAGTTTCAACGACCACTGTGGTAGCAGGATCTTCCTCACCGTTTGTTGAGATAGTGCCAATAATGGTAGTGGTAGACGGGTTTAAACCTGTCCATAAAGTAGTGATGGTCGTCAGTATGCCTGAAGGCGGACTGTATACGCTTGTGATCATGTACGGAGTGGTCAAAAGCACAGTCTCTGTGAAATCGATAGACGACGTGATTGTGAAAGTCTCACTGGTACCTGGCTCAGTCGACGTTGTGGTCACTGTAACATCATTTTCTGTCGTTACGGTGAGAGTACTTATACTCGTCAATTCAGTCGTAGTTGTAATCGTCGAAACCGATGGAGGCAACGTCACTGTTACAGGAACAACGCTCGGGTCCTCTGAAATCGTAATTACAGATGTGAATGGTACAAGTGAGAAAGTCCCTACCATTGTAGATCCTGGTAATGTACGCGTTGTCACAAATGTAGAGCCTGGTACAGGGACCGTCGACAGATAAAAATAGGTGGTGCCACCAACGTTTGAAGTCAAAGTCTCAACAGAGGTCATTCCCTGAACTGTGGACACATAAGTTGATGGTACCCCATTAACAGTTGTCGTGAATGTCTCGACATCTGATGTTCCCGTGATCGTCGTGACATAAGTTGTAGGTGTGCCTCCACGAGTAAGCGTAGCCGTCTCTATAGATGAGCCTGGCATGCCTGACATTCCTGTCACCGTAGAAATTAAAACAGATGTCACACCATTTGGCATTGTCGTTGTAAGCGTCACCTCAGCACCGGGGAGAGTCAAGGTTTCAACGATGGTCGAAGGCTGCGCAGTGCTCGTGATGATAGTTGGACTCCCCATATTGGTTACTGTTGCAGTAAACACAGGATTATACTCTGTCGTATACTCTGTGATATACTCGGTACCCCCAGTAGCGGTAAACGTTGCAGTAGATGTCTCGATCGTTGAAGGCCCAGTGGTTGTATACGTCGATATTGTCGGCGGCAACGTTGTGGTGAGCACAGTCGTTTCACTTGGACCGGTGACAGTCAGAATTGTAGTCTGTTCTGGCATTGACGTCGTCACTACTTGGGTAGGACCGGGAACTGTAGTTAGGATAACCGTCGTAACGATTGGATTCATGAGTGAGGTCACAACTTGCGGTGTATTCGTGACAGTAACAATTTGCGGTGGACCTGGAACAGTTATAACATCCGTAATCGTAGACTCTTGACCCGTGATTGTGACGACAGTGGTTTCTGGCGAGGCTGTTACCTCTGTGGTAATTGTCTCATCAGATAGTGTCGTGAGATAGGTTGTCGTGAAAGGTGACTCATTGGTGAATGTTGAGACAATAGATTCATCGCTCTGAGTTATCACAGTCGTAATGGTCTGATTTCCACTTGCTGGAACCACTGATGTCATCAAATAAGGCAATGTGAGCGTGACTGTTGTTGTTGAGTCTGTAGACCCGGAAATCGCAGTAGAGTATCCTGGGATGGATGTCAATGAGCTGTCGTCTCCAGTGTCATCTCCAGGTACTGTGTTCAATACTGTGATCGTCGAGGGCTGAACGCTGATTGTAGTCACTGAGGGCAATGACGAGAAAGTGATCGTACTAGTTACAATCGTCGAAGCTGATACGATGATCGTTTGTGGACTGCCTCCAAAAGTCTCCACTGTGGTCAGTGTTGACCCAGGAATTGATAATGTTGAGACTTGCACAGATGGTGTAATAGTAGACACTATCGTAGAAACCTCAGTAGAAAGAGTCTCTATAGTCGTGTAGGTGGACGCGGGGATGACCGAAGTCAAGGTTTCCGTAGATCCTGTAACCACCACCTCCGAAGTCGTGGTGAGTGATTCTCCTCCCATCGTCAAGGTGTAAGTCCCCTGCGCAATCGTGGAGTAAATTACAGATGTCTGTGCTGGTATAGTCGTCTCGGTGGTGATTTCACTAGTTGTCACAAAGGTCGTCGTGAGCAATTCCGTCACCGTTGTTGGTATTGTCGATACCTCAAGGGTGGTTTCTACACTGATGCTGACACTTGTCTCAGTGTATACAGGGGCTGTGAAAGTTGTGCTCAAAAACGATGTAACAGTTGTATCAGAATCGGTACTCGTCACTGGAATCACCGTCACGATTGTCACATCCTGTGCGATTATAGTAGTGGGAATCAGCGAAGTGATAGTGGAACTATCATCAACGAGAGTTGTGGGAATCTCGGTCGTAATAATAGCCTCAGACTGAGTTATGGTAATGGGGACATCAGTAGTGACAGTTGAGCCAGACTGGACAAATGTTGACAGCACAGAGCTTGTGACTGTATTAGGCGAAGCCATTACAGTCGTCGCCATCATTGTGGTGATCAAATATGGGGTTCCTGTAATCGTTGTGGGCACATCTGTTGTTACAGTAATCGCAGATCCCGTCACGGTGACATCACTTGTCAGCAAGGACAGTACAGTGGATGCTGGCAAAGTGTAAGTCTCAGTGATCTCATCAGTCTCTGTGAATGTGGACTCCACATATGTCGTAGGAGACAGTGTAACAGTCGATGCCGGAAGGGTGTACGTTGACGGACTCAAAGTGAAAGTAGAGCCTTGCTCCGTGACTGTAGATGCTTCTGCAGTCACGGTAGATGCCTCTGCAGTGATGGTTGTACCAGATTCTGTGACTGTTACCATCTCTGTCAACTCAACAGTCTCTGTGACACTGACCTGAGGGATTGGTGCGTAAACCGTAGACCTTGGTGCTGTGACCGTTTCGTAGTAGGTCATAGTGCTCAACTGTGTCTCAACCTCTGTGGAGGTTCCCAGATCTATTGTAGAAAGGAATGTGCTCGCAAAGGTTATGGCACCTTCACCGCCTCCTTCTGCAGACTGACTGCAGCAATGCTTGAAAGAAGTGAGTTCGGTGAAATTATTGAGCTGTTCCTGATTATCAAAGTACTGCGAAGAATTGAAGTTGACAGTCAACAAATTGTTGGCTGACTGCAAACTACACGCACGACAATTTGAAATTTGTTCGAGATTGTCTGCGAGAACATTGCAGCTACTGGAAAACGTGAGCTGCGTGAATTGAGAGTCACAGTACTCATGAACACAATTTTCATCTAGATTCCTCTTCATTAGGTCTTCATCTGAAGGTAACGAAGAGCACGAGCTAAATGTGGCGCCCACTAATTTTGGAGCACCAACTAATACCGCTACGAAACTAGCGACACATAAAGGCTTCATGGTATCTGTGGAAAGACAGAAATCCGAAATGGCTCCGCAGTATGGTATTTAAATCTCCAGGCAGTTTAAGCTCGACATTTAGCTTGGAGAACTTAGTTGCATGCATGCCGGTTGGAGCCGAAGTGCATATACACTCTTGGTAAATGATAGAGCAGAACGATTCTTGACTGGTGCGTTTACCTATGTTGATACAGAAGCCACATATAAGTTTGAGGGAACAAAATGAAACTATTATCCAACTCCGTCACGTTGAAAATAACTCATTGCTCAGCATTTTTCTCAGCAGTGCCCGCAAAACTCTAGGCGGGTGAAAAATTTTTTTTATTAAGATTTAATTAAATGCAACACTCAGTGTGTTTCAAACTTGTTCATTGATATATATCCAGCGACATCTCAAGTCCCATTTTCCAATACCACTCTCTCAATTATCAAAGAGGGAATGCATATCAAACACTCTGAGAAGTCCTGTATTTTCTACAGACTTGTATATCATGGTTCTAGATATGATTGCTATATCGAAAACCTTCCAACGTACTGTTGCTACGAAATTATGCAGCCAATTCTGTAGTTCACCAAGCTCGCCTCCGGTATAGGGAAATAGCTAAAATGCCTTCCGTACATACCTAGTGCCAAAAGAATTGCCACGTTCAACTGCCGAAAATTCTGATCATCTGGAATCCGCGTGTCCTTTGTTTTTCTAACACAAACACTGTGCACTGTGCTCGGCGTCTCATTTTCTGCTTACCGGAAGTCATTGATCAAAGGATACTCTAACCGGCGGTGTGATCTGGCCATGATCTCAATATAGTCTGGTTCAGACTCGACAGAAATCAGTCCATGACGAATAAAATAGTCAATGAGCACCAGCGCACAGTTGTACTTGAACTGGCCTTTAAGCATTCTGATTTTTACTTCCTCGAAGTCCATGAGTCTGAAGTTCTGGGCCTCACCATCGACCGGCTGCGGGACCGTATCCGCGTCCATGCGTAGATCATAGATGCACTCGACTTCCGGCTGGAAGTAGCCCGTTTCCGGGTCGATAAACTCGTAAGTTACAACACCAGCCGGCTCGAGTCGGTCCTCTACGTACTTCCTAGGGAGTCCCGCCTCTTCATAGCACTCCTTCAGGGCACACTCGTGAAAGGTGATACCATCTCCGAGCCCTCCAGCAACTGTGTTATCGAGCATTCCTGGGTACGTAGGCTTTGTGAACGAGCGCTGTGGCACCCAGATTTTTTCCGGGGTCTCACAGTAACCCGTTATATGACATCCGTAGGTCACAATTCCGAATAGGCACGCGGCTGCGCGCTCAATGCGGAAGTAAGGACCACTGGGCAGATAGCAAGTATACAGTTCGTAACGCCATCCTTCGAGCGCCTTAAACTTCTGCGTTTTACGCCAGCTCGCGGTGAGATTTGCGAATTTTTCATCGAGGTTTCGTGGATCAATGATTTTAACTTCGTGACCATCAACCTCCATCCAATCGATGTCGAGATGTTCCACCACAGAAGCCACCATTTTGCCTATCAATGTACCATCATGAGCTCGAAACGAGTATACCGAGGGGTCGCTAGAGTAAGGAGAATTGTCGACTTTCTCAACAAGGCTAAGAAACGTCATAAGAAACCTAATGTGTAAGGTCGGTTGTATGTACGAATGATATTCTGGTATTTTGGTACGTATGACATACTTCCGTTGAAAGCTCCTGTTTCGCAGCTGAATTTAAGGTTTCTAAAAAGTTTCAAACTGCGCAAACTCACGTATCACGCTCACACATTGTCGGTGAACTAGAGCCAGCATATGAGACTTGCTTGTATATA
The DNA here is from genome assembly GCA_030584945.1 of Starmerella roubikii. Classification (NCBI taxonomy): domain Eukaryota; kingdom Fungi; phylum Ascomycota; class Dipodascomycetes; order Dipodascales; family Trichomonascaceae; genus Starmerella; species Starmerella roubikii. The sequence continues at coordinate 50,500 of JAJMCC010000018.1, read as the reverse complement.
GGCGCCAAGACGTTCTGGGATCATCCTGAGCACTATGTATCTCATAACAAGCAGCCAGTCGTCGCGCGGCCAGTCAGCCTCGGATAAAAAAAAAATAGACTTGGAGTAAAACTACGATATTTCCGTTAAGCACCTTAACGACCAGGATCTCTCGAAAAACCCAACTCACTGTCTAATTCACCAAATTTGCTCACTTCTAGATGACGGGCACGCCTCCATTAAGCAGCTGATTTTAGGCTATCCTGATCTCCATAAACGTGGACCCGACATGCGCTAGCCAAGTTCGTCAACTCTTTACAAAAAACAAAATTAGCTGAACATAGTAGTTGTGTGTATCTCAAAACACGGGAGGCTGTGGCGATAGCCCAATGGGGAATAGGTGCGTAGCACTCTGTGTGGGGGATCATTACCCTAGCCCGAAACACACATCGTGATCCTCGGAGATAAATCGAAAATTGAAGCGCCGCCGCCCAGGCTCGCCGACAGCCAACTTGCAGATCCCATGTCAAAGACCAAGCAGTTAACGTTCAACTGTAGTTATCAGATGATGGACTTCAACCCTGCAACACGATGATATCTTTCCAGGTCATCACCAGTGCGCGCATGCCGGCAGGAAACTATGTATCTAGCGTAGCTGCCTGACAATAGTGGCTTTTCTCCAAGGATTTACAGACTCAAGTTATTTTCGTGCGTTTAAGGCTTCGCGCCGCGAAGGCACGTGAGCTGGAAGTACGACCACCGTCTCGCGTCTGGTGCTATGAAATAACGAAGAGTATACGAGGCCTGCAAGTCCCCTGAATACATGATCGTCTATATTAAGTATTTTCCATGGAGCACATTGAGCCCATTCATTTGTATTTTGACACTCCCTGCTAAGCATTTTTACGAGATCTGGCGAAATGCGCGCTTATATAATGCACTTGATCGAACGATTGTCTGTCGATTTGGTCTCGGGAAAAAAGTAATTTTGGATAATCCTCAGTGGCCGGAAGAGGAATTTCTCCGGGGAAAATAATTTTCAGAATTTTTTTGGGGCCAACTTCGGCTCTTTTACGCCACTACCGAGACTTTTACCGAAAGCGCAAAAGATTGCGTTCCATTGTAACCCTATGCCATACGCTCGCTTATCGACGCCATGATACTGTCTAAAGCTACAGGTTATTGCCAGATCCCCAATCAAGCCCCTTGATACCTTCAATTTTTGTCTTGATAGCTGTGATACCGTGCCCAGATACTCACTACCCTTTCCACGGCTCTTGGGCAGTATAAATTCCAATTCATTGGCAAATTCACGCAAATCTGTGTTACACCTGATCATGTCTGACTTTGAAAAGAGCCAAGACCTTGAGAAACTGCCAGTGACCTCGACTCCGCCCACCGAGGAGGGCAGTGTCACGTCTATTTCCTATGAGGGCCCGAAGTCGCGCGGCGTGTGGCACGACTTCCTCGACTCGTTCAAGCGTGCTGATTTGGCGCATATCGATACCAGCCATATGAGTGAGCAGGAGATCCACAACTATCTGACCTCTAGGGCCCCGCTGAAGCGTGAACTGAAAGCATGGCAGATCTCACTCATTGCTATTGGTGGCAGTATCGGAAGTGGTCTGTTCATCGGTTCCGGTAATTCGTTTGCCAGCGGTGGTCAAGCCGGTGTTGTAATTGGCTTCTCGGTCGTCTCCATCATGATTTTCGCGACTATGATGTCACTTGGTGAGCTTGCTGTTCGATACCCGGTGAATGGTGCATTCTTGGCATTTGTGACTCGCTTTGTTGACCCTGCATGGTCTCTTGCTATGGGATGGAACTATCTGCTGCAGTGGCTTGTTACCTTCCCCCTCGAATTGATCTCTACATCGATCACCCTTTCCTATTGGGACAGTGATAACAACGGCGCTACCAATGTAAGTAAGGCCGCTTGGGTGTCGCTTTTCTATGCGGTGTGTGTGTTCATGAACATGTTTGGCGCGAAAGGCTACGGCTGGGGTGAGTCTATCCTGGCGATCATCAAGGTCGTAGCTGTTATTGGATTCTGCATCTTCGCTGTTTGCGTGACATGCGGTGGTTACCCAGGGCACTACGCTGAGAACAACCTTTCTCACAGCCCTTATTATGCACTGCGACCCGACACGAAGTACATTGGCGGCTGGTTCTGGGCGCACCCGCTTGCCTTTGCTGATCAAGCAAAGGGTGTATTCTCCGTTCTTGTCAATGCTGCCTTCTCGTTTGCTGGTACTGAGCTGAGTGGTCTTGCCGCTGCTGAGACTGAAAATCCTCGCCGAGCTCTCCCGCGTGCTGTGAAGCAGGTGTTCTGGCGTGTCGTGTTGTTCTATGTTATCAGTCTTGCCCTTGTTGGCTGCCTTGTCCCATGGGATGATGACCGCTTTGGCGCTACGAGTGACGGTAGTTCGTCGCCTTTCGTCATCGCCATTTCCAACGCGAATGTGAAGGCGCTCCCTTCGATTTTCAACACGGTCATCTGCTTGGCTGTCTTCTCGGTCGGTAACTCATGCGTCTACGCGGCGTCGCGTACGGTGGCCTCGCTTGCCGCGCAGGGCTTTGCGCCGCGCTTCTTTGCCTATATCGATCGCGAGGGTCGGCCGCTGATGGGCATTCTCTTAGTCGCGATCTTTGGACTTTTATGTTTCCTTGTGGCTAGCGACAAGTACGGTGAGGTTTTCGACTGGATGTTGGCCCTCTCTGGTCTCTCTTCGGTGTTCACGTGGGGCTCCATCAATCTTGCGCACATCCGCTTCCGCATGGCTATGCACATCCAGGGCCGTTCGCTCGACGAGCTTCCATTTAAGGCCATTGGCGGTGTCTGGACAAGCTGGGTCGGGTTCATCATCAACTTGGCCATCATCGGCTTGCAGTTCTGGATTGCTGTGTGGCCGGTGGGAGAGAGCCCTGATGCTGAAACATTCTTCGAGGACTACCTCTCGGTACCAGTGGTTCTTGCCTTCTACATCGTGGCGCGTATCTGGATGAAGCAGAAGTCCTGGTATGTCAAACTAAGCGACATTGACCTCGACGAGGGAATGCGCACGCATGATATCGAGGAGCTCAAGCGCCAGAACCTCGAGGAAGTGGAGGAGAACAGGAACAAGAGTTTCCTTGTGCGCTTTTACCATTTCTGGTGTTAATGAACGAAGTCTTAATAATAATCGTAGCAGTTCTATCTTTTGCGTAAACTTGTCGTCGATTCTGTCGACTAAAAACCAGCGGATTCAGTCAAGCAAGTGACTGGAAAACGTCATTTATTAAAATATCATAGTCGTAGTCTGAATCGTGCTTCGATCGTGTCCTATTGCTCGACCAATTAACTAATGCGGCCGAAAAAACGGCCATTCTCTCGATCCATCATTGAAACTGAATGCCACCCATGTGCGCATATTTGCCTCTCGCAGCCGTCACTCCGGACTCGCACGAATATAAATGACTTGGTCTCCGCGCACAAGCAGCATCTCGCTATGATTTTCGGTTTTCTCGATGGTATTGCTCGCAGACCACGCGTAGACTGTCTCCGTGGACTCTCCGAGCACGAGGTTGCAGTGCTCGTCGTACGCATGCAGCTTGCCGCACACCTCGCGATTATCGCGAAGCTTCACATGCACAGGCTCATCGATGAGCGTTCGAATCAGGTTCAGCGGCGCCGACATTCGAGGTTTTTGAGGTTAGGTGGACAGTGGGTTCTGAAAAATATCCTTGAGCATGAAGAGGTTTCAATCGGCCACTAAGCGCGTTGCCCGGGAGAACACTCTCCGTGCGAACCTGAAGCCGCTGGTCATGCGGCCGCCTATTGAGCCCAGTGTTGCGCATGTCGAAACACCGGCAACCCATCCGCTGTGGCAGTTTTTCAACAACGGCAAGTTCATGCGCAAGGCGAGCGAGCTCGAGGATCTAGGCTCGGCCTGGAGCATTCCGCAGCTGCGGCGCAAGAATTTCGACGATCTGCACACGCTTTGGTATGTGTGTCTTAAGGAGCTGAACAAAGTGAACCGCGAGCTGCGGCTGCTCGCGCTCTACGAAAACCGGCCGAGCCAGGATACGCGGCGGTACGCCGGGGACGAGAATCGGTTTGCAGAGCTCGCCGAGGAGATCAAGACGACAATGTGGCGCATCCGGCATGTGCTGGCCGAGCGGTACCACGGCTGGCGCGCCGCGTCGGCTGAAACGAAATCGACGGATTTCTGGCAGGACTTCCGCGAGCAGTTTTTGACGGCCGACTCGAACGCGGATGCACAAGTAAATGCCCAGCTTGAAAGGTTCCAATACGCTTTGTTTGGCATCAACCCACTTCTAGAGGGAAATTTCGCAGAGCCGCAAGTTGTAAGGGGCCTCTACGTTGTTGCGCAACTCAAACTCGAGCGATACGCTTCAGAGAGCCACATCACAGACGTCAGAGACATACGCGAGGCGTTCACGCTGTTTAGCTGCGAACCCACTCCGGAGGGCGTTGCAGAGGCCCTTGAGACGGTTGAGGAAGTGAGAAAATCCAGTGAATCGATCTCGAGGAGCGAGGATGTGGAGGTTCTGGCGGAGTTGATGCATGCCGCCGCTGTACATAATGAATAAGTCCTCATTACCCAGGCACTTGTTCGACGAATAAAATAAGCGGCATTCGTGTGCCTTGGATGTAAATAATAAATAAACTCACTACGTCTGTCAGTGTGAAACTCGGCCATCTGCCATATCTGGCTTGACTTCGATTTTGCCCCATCGACTCGGCGGCCACACAATAAGCCGAGCTTTCCCCATGACCAACCCCGAGCTTATTGGCCCGAAATCGTTACTATCGAGCGAGTGTACATAGTCTCCTTCAACCCACAAATGGCTTGCTGGCAGCCGGACGTGGTCCTTTGGATAACCACTTGATGGTCTCGGCTCGACTATGTCTCCTTGTATACCAACCACGCGTTTGATGAGGATTTTCTTTGGATCAGATGGCGAACGCAGAACGACGACGTCACCGCGCTGAAACGCATCTGGAGACCGCAGCCCGTACTTCTGCATGACAATCATATCGCGCGCTCCCAGGTTCTCGTCTGGGTTCAGCGCTGGCTGCATCGATCTTCCCTGGACCCAAACGGGCTGGCCGACTGTTTGTGTAAACGTGATGGCCACGGGAACCCAGCTCAGAGCCCAGAGCGCCGATCTTGTCGCCATGGATAACCCTTATGTGCCCCGTCTCGCCTAATTGGAAGTTAAAAACCACCTCCGGCGGAACTTATCTCGATCTTAAGCCTTTGATCCGCGGGCAAAATTTGGTCGCTTACAATATTTCAGCACCCGCAACTCTATCTGCGTATTTAATTCGCTTGATTAGGGAACAATTCGCCCGGCGTCGTAAAGCTTAAGCCTATATGTTGATTCTTAGGGGAATATTATCGTCATCAACTTCTTCGCCCTTCGAGAATACCCTATGTTAGCGCTAGCACTCTTGCTTCTGGTTGGAGCTGTTGTAAACACGGACGGCCGTAAGCCTGGCAGCATTCCTCAGTTAGACGTTCCGCCTCCACCCGAATACGAGGACGTCGACCACCCTGAGTTCGAGCCGTATCCTGTCGAGGATGGCGAGCTTCTGCACGGTGCCATCCTTGAACAGTTCACTGACGGCGCTGAGAATAGGTGGGAGGTCTTCTCCGGAGACTGGGAATTCGAGACAGCGTTTGAATTCGAGGGCTTTGCGAACGACAAGGGTCTTGTGCTCAAGAGCGAGCAGATGTCCTCAGCAATTGCGCGCAAGATCAACATCCTGGACACGACCTCCGGGGATAAGCCGTTCGTCGTGCAGTACGAGGTCAAGACGCAGCAGCCGCTGAGGTGTGGCGGAGCCTACCTCAAGCTGCTGCCACCGACAAGCAATGATAACAGTGCGCCGCTCGTGTTCGATAGTGAGTCCCAGTACGTTCTCATGTTTGGTCCCGACCGGTGCGGCCCAGTCGATAAGGTCCACGTCATTCTCAAGGACAGTGACGGAGTCGAGCACCACCTCGTGAACCCGCCACGCATGCGATCCGGGCTGCTTTCTACGCTCTACACGCTGGAGATCCTCCCCGACCAGACATTTGTTGTTCTGATTAACGGCGACGTTATGCGCGCCGGCAGCTTGCTCGATGCCGAAGAGTTCGACCCGCCTCTCGTTGCGTTGCGCGAGATCGATGACCCGAATGACACGAAGCCCGAGGACTGGGTCGATGACGAGTACATCCCCGACCCCGAGCAGCTCGAGAAGCCCGAGGACTGGGATGAGGACGCGCCGTACCTCATTCCCGATCCCGACGCGGTCAAGCCCGCCGGGTGGCACGAGGAATGGCCTCTCTATATCCCGGATCCGCACGCAACGAAACCCGAGTTGTGGGATGACGAGGAAGACGGAGAATGGAAAGCGCGCGAGATCTTGAACCCGCAGTGCGCGAAACTCGACCTGGATAGCGGCGAGGAGGGCTGCGGCGAGTGGCTGGCGCCGCTCATCCGGAACCCGGACTTTCGTGGCGAGTGGCAGCAGCCGTATGTGCCAAATCCGGAGTACAAGGGCGAGTGGAAGCCACAGAAGATCGCGAACCCCGAATTCGATGCGAACGCGACGCCGAATAAGCTGAGCAACGACATCGGAGCAGTTGGTTTCGAGCTCCTGACTGTGCAGGGTAACCTGTTCTTCGACAATGTGTATATAGGCCACTCTGTGATTGATGCCGAGAACATCGGCAACGCGACCTGGTCGCCGAAGTACGTCATCGAGCTCGAGTCGCAAGGCCGGGCTGCCGATGCGCACCGTCGCCAGATGGACGAGATGGCCGAGAAAAAGGCTGCGGAGCTGACCTTCCAGAGCAGCGGCAGCGGTCTATGGCAGGATTACAAGGACGAGTACGCGATTTTCAAGGTGAACAAGATCGCGTACATTGCCGATGCCTACAACGACTTCATCTCTTTGTTCCGCGTATCGAAGTTGCGGGCGATCCGCGCGTTCCCCGTCACCTTTGTTGTTGTTCTCGCGGTAACAACTCTGATTACGAGCCTGGTTTTCGGTTTGTTCAACGCACTCGTGTTTTTGGTCTCGGGAAAAAAGACACCTGCCGACCCAAGTGCGAAGGCTGAGGCCAAGGAAAAGGCGGAAGAGAGCGAGGAAAGTACCAGCGAGGAGGAGAGCAAGGAGTAGAACAAGGTATAGGGAGCTCCACAGCAAATTAGTTTTAGTCTGCGATAAAAATAAATGTGATAAGTCGAGATATTACAGATGTCTTGAAGACACGCTGCTAGGATACGGCACGCGTTGAATAATTATTTAATGTACACCAAGTATTTCCTCCGCGGATCTGCGGCGGAACTCGAGGATGCAGTCGTCGTCCGGGAAGATCGTCGCGAACACGCGGATGACCTCCGAGCGCGGCGTCACGGTATGCTTCCAGTCGTAGAGCATTGCCGCCTTGCCCATCATTGCAACCAGATGCAGCAGGACGTAGCGCTGGCCGAGGCAAATGTGCGGGCCCGAGCCAAACACAAGCCAGTTCGTGAGCGCTTTGTTCGCCTTCGAATGCGGCGCCCATCGCTCGGGGATAAACTCCTCGGGGTCGTCGTAGACTTCTGGGTCGTGCATACTCGGGTGCAGAGTCGGGATGACCATCGAGCCTTTCGGCACAGTATAGTCTGGCGTGATGGGGAAATCGTTCTTCACAACGTACGGAACCATCGACACGGGCGGCCGGTAGCGGAGCGCCTCCTTCACGACCATGTAGGTGTATTCCATACTGTCGATGAGGTCGACCGTCAACGGCATCTGCAGGTTCTTGCCACGGACCGCGAGCTGCTCCTCGCGAACTTTCGCCATGACGTCGGGCCGGTCCGCGAGGATCTGGAACAACCACGTCGTCGCTGAGGACGTGGCATCCTGGCTAGCAAACAAGAACGTGAAGATGGTCTCGCTGATCTCCTTGTTCGAGAACACACGCGACTTGTTGCCACCAGCGGCGGCCTTTTCGTCGAACATCTCCTTGACCCACGCGTCCATGGTGCAGTCCACAGACCCACCGGCCGCGATGTGGTCCTTAGAGCGCTGCGCGCAGCGCTCGAAGATGTCCATCGTCATATCACAGATCTTCTTGCCGTACCACGGCTTTGTGAACGGCAGAATGATCGGGAAGTTCACGAGCTCGAGCGCTGCCGTCACTCTGTAGTAGTTATCGCTGATGCTCTTGACCTGGTCGTCGCTGATGTACCGGCCACAGAACACGCGCAAGCTGTTCGCGCAGTTGATCTCGCGGAACTCGCCCATGTACGGCCTCGGGCCCTTAGCCTCCTCGGACAGCTCGACGAACATCTCCAGATACTTATCGTAGCACTCCTCCATAGCCGGCAAGTACGCCGCGATCGCCGTCTTCGTGAACAGCGGGTTCAGCGCCTTACGGTACTCCTGGTGGTCCTTACCGTCCTTGAAGACCCAGTTCGTTGGTCTGAGCAGCTTGATAGCCACATCAACGACGCACGGACGCACATACGCCGGCGAGTTCAGCACTTTGCGCGCGAGATCACGCGTGGACGCAATGACGACGAACTTGTGGAACACGGACACACACGACAGCGGGCCGCTGCGCCACTTCGCCTCGTACTCCTCGAATTTCGGGTTCATGCTCTCCAGGAACGGCCCCATGATCGGCCACATCTTGAAGCGCGGGCCGGCGATGCTGCCCTTACTACGGATGTACGAAATTTGATCAACCACGAGCAGCAGAACAAACCCAACAAGGAGTGTCTGCGGCCACGAAAGGTGCAGAGCCTTGTCGATGATTTGGCCCACAACGCTGGGATGCGATACTGACTCAACAACGGTGCCGTTCATCCTTGGGCAGAACAAAGAGAATTAGGTATGTATTTAAGAGGAACGCGATTCGCGCGGCACGGGTTCGGAAGTATGCCGAGCGACCCCGAATAGATGTCGGCATGTTGAGATGAGGCAGGGCAATTTTGCAATCTCTGGCTCGATTCGCAAGCCGCGCTTCTATTCCCCCCGAGTACAAGCTCATTTTCTGAAATTTCACTGCGTACACTGCAGGATTCTGCGCACGTGACACAACTGGCGATAAGGATCACTTCCTTGCAGGAATTTCGCTTTTGGGGCAAAGGCCAAGCGTATCAGGGAGCAGAACAAACAACCAAGATAGGTTTGACAGATCCGTATGGGGAAATCAGCAATCACAGATCGAGTTGTTGGTAGATCGCACTTCTTCTGAGCTAGAAATTCGGAACACTCCTACGAGGCAAATCTCGGCTGTGTCTCTTTGAGGTTGTGAAAGTATGTATCATGTCTGTACCGTGGCTATGAGGACTGCGTTGTCTTTTTGAGGAGATTGTTAATGTTACTCAAGGCACCGGCCATGATAAAAGTTCACTGAATTGCTGGTGATCCATCTTAATTGTATAGTGCTCGCTACTACTAGTCTCGAGAAACTCTCTAGATACAGCATGACTCGGGTCGCAGCATGACTCGGGTCGCTCGTTTAGTTTCTAGAGCGTTCGTTTCTAGCGTTGGTTTCTAGCGTTAGTTTCTAGAGAGTCACTTACTAGTGAGTCACTTTAGTAAATATCAGTAGAGCTTCTAAAATTATTCCCTCAAATCATACTCGCCTTGATCGCCTACAAGTCGCGATCCTCGTCTCATTACCTCAGTCGCGTCCGAGTCACATTGAGCAAAAAAGCGTTACTCGGAAAGTTCTGGCCCTATCCCTGTTTCCACGTAAAAATAGTCGTATTCGCAAAACAATTAAAATCCTGAGTTCTGTATGCAGCCTTTGGAGCTGAAAAAATTTTTAGTGATACTAGTGATAGTCACTAATAAATCTTGAACATTACTCTTCTAATTGCATACATCGTGCATAGTAGAATTGTCGCGTTCAGCCACCAGTGTGCCCTAAACCTACCAGTTGTGGCTCTAAATAGACACAATGCATAGAAGTAGTTTTAAATTTTTGTATAGCGATTAGTGACTCTCACTAAAGAAAGATAGGCCATTTTTTAGACCATTTTTCGAGTGTGAATCCGTGTAAAACTGCGTGAAAAAGCAACAAAAAATCACGCCATAAGGGTAGGGCTGGAAAAAATTCACAGGCGTATGCACGTTATCCGGAATTATAAAAGAGTCTTAGGTTCTGCCACTGGGAACTATCACACACAATGTCTGAATTCTACACTCTCCCCATCACCACTGCTAAGACCAACGAGTCTTACATCATCCCGACCTCGACGCAGAGCTCGCTCTTCTCTTCTCACTCTCAGGGCAAGCAGGAGCAGCAGCGTGCTGGCCGCAAGCCGGCCAGCTTTGCTAAGAAGTTGAAGAACTTCTTCTCGTAAGGCAATTCCCTGTTATGAAATGCACAATTTCACATCTCTTTGCCTCTAGGCCCCATGCGTGCTAAACTGCACGCTCTCGACGTCCTTATGGTCTCGACTAATCTATTTATCACTCGCATTACTGTAAAATATTAACAATTGAACTTGTACTGTTGCTTTTCACTGATTGCGTGATGGATGCTCACACATACTATCAACATTTGCAGCCGCCGTGCGCCGTGAATTCGTCCCAGTCGTCCTCTCTCCACCGCACTGGGATGGCAAATTTCCAAACCCACGTGACCGTCGCCACATCTAGGCTCACGCGTTTGGAAACAAAACAATCACCGGAGATGTTCCGTCCCTCGAGTGCGGACAAGGAGAACTTCGTCAATGGTGCACCTCTTGGCAAGAAGCCGCTCACAGATACCTTACAGCCATTCCATGTCCCTTTCAAACAAGGGAATCGGCAAATGCCGCAGCGAACTACTCGCAAGCGTGTGAACTACCGCGAACTGGCCGCAACGGACGGCGACGACAGCGAGCCACGCAAAGCACGCTGCATGGTACCAGAAATTCACGGAGATCCGCGCAAAGTCCTGGCCCAGCCTTTTAGGCTGCCGTCGTCAAAGCTAACGCGCAGCCAGCACGCCGGAAGCCTGGGCTACACCCGTGTTCCCGAGTGGAAGGCCCGCCCGTTACACGATCCGTGTGGCGAGTTTGCGATTGTGCTTTTCGACCCGTCTGTGGACGTCTTGCCCGCGGCGAACATGGAAGGCCTAGAGGCCTCGTCAATGGCGCAGATGTCCGAAAACTTACAACGCAAGCGCGCTGAGAGGGCTCTAAAGCTGAAAATGAAGAAGGAGATGGAGATGGCTGACGGGAAGGCCAACTGTGAGGGGGCTCGCAATATCTCGAGCACGGAGGCGACCGTGAGTGAGCAGAATGCTGAAGGCGAGGCGAAGAAGGGCAAAAAGATCCGGCTGGCCGGATCGGCTTTAGACGACGTGCTTGGTCTACTGAAGCCAAAGGAGGAGGAGGCCAAACTAGTTCCAGTTGTGATCGATCCACGGCTTGCAAAGCTCTTGAGACCGCATCAAATCGAAGGCACGAAGTTCCTGTATCGGTGCACAATGGGTCTATCTGATCCGCGCGTCACTGGTTGCATCATGGCCGACGAAATGGGTCTTGGCAAAACCTTCCAATGCATTGTCCTGTTGTGGACTCTCCTTAAGCAGAGCCCCGCACCGACTGCGAACCGCCGCGGCACGATTGAGAAAGCCGTGGTTGTGTGCCCGTCTTCGCTTGTGCTGAACTGGGCCAACGAGTTCACGAAATGGCTCGGTCCCAACACGGTGAACTGTCTGGCGATTGATGGCAAGAACATCAAGGGCCCCGACATTGCGAAGCGACTGGCGCACTGGGCTCTTGCCAAGGGCCGCGGTGTTGTGCAACCTGTCCTAGTGATTTCTTACGAAACCTTGCGCCGTAACGTCGATGTCTTAGGCGAGGCCGAAATCGGGCTGATGCTCGCCGATGAGGGACACCGGCTGAAGAACGCAGACTCGTTTACTTTCGAGTCGTTGACGCGGCTGAATGCGAAACGCCGGGTCATTCTGAGCGGCACGCCAATTCAGAATGACCTTTCTGAGTACTTCTCGTTGCTTGATTTCGCGAACCCCGGCTTCCTCGGCTCGCGCGCCGATTTCCGGAAGAACTACGAGAGCAAGATCGTGAAGATGAACTACTTGGGATCCACCGAGGAGGAGTGCCGCGAGGGCAACGAACGGCTCCAGGAAATGCTGCAGAATGTAAACAGGTTCATCATCCGGCGCACGAACGACATCCTCAGCAAGTACTTGCCGACGAAACACGAGCACGTTGTGTTCTGCGAGCTCACGGATTTCCAAAAGCAGTTGTACAACCACTACTTGCAATCAGGCGAGGTCAATAACTTATTGAGAGGTCGCGGCACGAAGACCTTACAGGGGATCAACATGCTGAAGAAGCTGTGCAATCATCCCGATTTGCTCGACTTGCCCGAGGAAATCCCCGGGTCCGAGCGGTTTCTGCCCGAGGACTGGATCCCGCTTGCTGACAGAAGCACGGGCCGGAACCGCTCGGGTGCGGCCCGGCCGGCCTACTCGGGCAAGTTCCTCGTGCTCGCCCGTATGCTCGCCCGTATTCGCAGCGAGACAAACGACAAGATCGTGCTTATTTCGAACTACACGCAGACTCTCGACCTCATTGAGAGCATGTGTCGCGAATTCCGGTACGGAACGTGCCGACTGGATGGCACGATGGCTACGAATAAGCGGCAGCGGCTCGTCGACAGGTTCAACGACCCGAACCAGCCCGAGTTTGTGTTCCTGTTGTCGTCAAAGGCAGGAGGATGCGGCATCAATTTGATTGGTGCGAACCGGCTCATTCTGATGGACCCCGACTGGAATCCCGCGAGCGACCAGCAAGCATTGGCACGCGTGTGGCGCGACGGCCAGAAGAAGTCCTGCTTCATCTACCGGTTCATCTCCACGGGGACCATTGAAGAGAAGATCCTACAGCGGCAGTCCATGAAGATGTCCCTGAGTTCGGTGGTTGTTGACGAGAAAACCGACGTGGAGCGGCTGTTTAGCTCAGACATGCTGAAGGAGCTGTTCAGGTATAATCCGCGAACGAAATGCGATACCCACGACAGCTTCCAGTGCAAGCGCTGTAATGCCGCGGGCCAGACCATTGGTGCCCAAGCGATGCTCTACGGAGACGCCACAACCTGGAATCACTACCCGCGCGCGCAGTTGAAAAAGTTGCCGGACCAGCTGCTTCAGGATGAGAGTGATAAGGGCGTCGTTGATTTCGTGTTCCACTACGTATCGATCTAGTGGGTGGTCGTATTTTGAGGAAGTTGCGCGCAGGTGGAAGGTAGTGTATGAGGATATAGTAATTTGCATGCGAGTAGAGACAAGCCATGTTTGTGACGCAGAACGCACTTGATTTAGGCATTCACCAGAGGCACGTCCAAAGATTATCTATATAAAGTATACGACTGATTTTGAGCCTACCGACTTCAGCATGCCGCCTATTCCGCAATGGCAACTGCCGCGGCCTGGCCGTCATCGTGCGAAATGCTGACCTTCACGGTGCGCCCTGCAGCCGCCTTCAGTGCATCACCATGGAGACGCACCTCCGGGCCGGTTGCCGTGTGAAGGATCTCGATTTCGGCCAGCGGCGCCGCAGCGCCTTTGCCCTCGGTCTTCAAAGCCTTGAACACCGCCTCCTTCGCGCTCCACGTGCCGGCGAACGACGCGCGCGGGTCCGACGCCTCGCGGCAGTACTCCTGCTCGGCAGCCGTGAAGTTGCGGTCGATAAACGTCTGGTTCTCGGCGTTGATCTCCGAGACCAGTTCAATGTCGACGCCAATCTGGCCGCCCTTCACCTTCTTCGCCAGCTTCTCGACGGTAGCCTGGAGCTTCGAGGGCCCGGCGCCGCGCAGCTTGCGCGAGAAGTGGAGGTCCGACGCCTCAACGCGCACGCTCGGGTTCATGTACACAGTCGTCTCCTGGGCGGGCGTATACGGCGCCTTGTCCTTCGGACGGAACAGCGAGTTGTGGCAAATCGAGTCGTGCCAGTAGCGGTAGACCTTGTCGTAGCGCGCCGCGACCTTATGGCTGTACGTTTCGTACTGCGCGCGATCGAGGCACGAGAACAAGTAGTCAGGGTGCACGACGAGCGCAAAGGCGCCCTTCTGGCCGAAGCCGAACGACGTCAGCGCGCCAGCCTTGACGCCGTAAGTCTGCATCGCGACGGACGGGAACTGGATGCGGTCGTACTGCCTGAGCACAGGGTCGACGTTGTCGGCATTGCGGTTGCCCGGCACAAGGCCCGTGTTCAAAACCTGGAGAATGCCGTTCAGCATCCACGCACCGGCGGCGCCCTTCGGGTGGCCGGTCAGGTACTTCTGGAACACGCCGAGCACGGGATTACCCTTCGAGCGGCCCAAGTGCACGAGCATATCGTGGACGGCGGCCGACTCGTTCTTGTCGTTCGCCTGCGTCGACGTGCCGTGGAACGAGTGAACGCCGAGGTCGTCGATCGTCAAGCCCCACTGCGCGAGCGCGCCCTTCAGCGGCGAGATCGCCGGGTTGCGCACCCAGAAATCGTTGCCCCACAAGCGGCGCGCGTCGTGCTCCTGTCGCTTGAAGTCGTCCTCGATGGCGTCGACGGGCGTGCCGAGCGCGCGCTCCTCGTCCGCCCACTGCTTCAGCTGGCGGCGGCGGTTCTCGAGCTGGCGGCGGCGGTACTGCACGTCGAGCAGATGCTGCGACTTCGTGTGGTCCTCCTTCGCCACGGTCATGATGCCCTTGCCGGGCGCCGGCACGCTGCGGCCGATCTTGTCCGTGGCCGTTGCTGTGAGCGCGACAATGCCGTGCACGGGCACGCCCATCTCAATGGCCAGCGAACCCGCCATCAAAATCTGGATACCAGAGCCCTGCGACTCCATGAATCCCGACCGCGACGTCGTTGTCGGGCGCGACATCTCGCGCGGCGTGCGGCCGTGCTCGACCTCGGTCTGCGAGTTCGACGTCGCATTCATGTTGCCGAACTCCTGGATACCTTCCTCCTTGATGTCGTCGTAGCCACCAACAATGACGACGCGCGCGACGCCGCTCCTGATGAGCTCGACGCCGCTGTCCACAGACTCGACGGCCGTCGCGCACGCACCGACGGGCGTCTTCACGGGACCGCTCGAGCTCAGCAGCAGCATGTTCACCCACGCAGACATCGTGTTGATGAAGCTCTCCTGCAAGATATCGTTCTGAACCTCCATGTCCATGTAGCGGTCCTTGAACATCTTGCGCAGGGCGGTCATGCCGCCCATACCAGAGCCGCTCGCGTTGCCGACTTCGGACACGTGCACGTACTTGTAGAACTCGTAGGGGTCCGTGACGCCGCTCGCAATTAGCGCCTCGGACGTCGCGACGAGCGTGTAAAGAGTCACGCGGTCGACCTGCTGGCAGATGTCCTCGGGCACGCCGTAGATCCGCGCGTCCCAGCCCGTCGGGATCTGGCCGCTAACAAACCGGTTGTACTGCAGCGCCTTCGGGATGAGGATCTTCGCGCCCTTCAAAAACCGCACCGTCCAGGTTTCGGGGTTCTCCGGGTCGGCAAACACCTCGACCTTCTCGCCCTGCTCGAGGCGGAACTGCTCGGCCGTCTCCTTGCTCGCCTCGAACGGCTCGAGGTCGTGCTCGATGATGACCTCCTGCAAGAACTGCTTCTGGTTCGGGTCGAACCCAACAATGTCCGGCTCGCTCAGCCGGATGCCGCTGTGCTCGAGAATGTACGGCTCGTACTTCGCCTTGATATCGCGCTCGTCCACGCGCTCGCCGCTCTTCGCGTCAAACCAGCCCTTCTTCGCGTCGTACTTCACGAGACCCATGATCCAGGCCATCTCGACGGCGCCCTCGAGCGAGAACTCGCCATAGGCCTCCATCTCCCAGCGCGTGCGCGAGTTACCCCACGGACTGACCTCGCTGAAGCCGGTGATTACAGCCACGCGGTCGAGATCGACGAGGTCGCGCAGCTTCTCCGTGGCCGGAAGCTCTTCGTACGCCTTCAAGGTCGGGAACTCGAACTTCAGGTTCGCACGCGGCTTGATCTGCTCGCTCGCCCACGGCTCGTCCGCGCGCTCGCCATTGACGACGCCGTGATCGATGGCCGTTTCCGTCGCGACGGCGCGGCGCAGCTCGGCCGTCTCCTGGAGCCCAGCCCGCAGGCGCGACATGTAGTCCTTCAAGTCCGGCACGTTCTGCATGCCGCCGTTGAGGTCCGCGTACACGGGGCTCTTCTGGCAGAGCCGCTGCAGCTTCGACGTCATCAACCCAAGGATGTTGAACGCCATCTCCTGCTGCGAGTACGTGCGCACGCCGAGCTCCTTCTCCATGCCCTCGGCAACGACGTTGTTCTGGTTCATCAAGCCAGTGCCACGCGTCCAGCCAATGACGGCGCCGCACACAGTGAGGTAGCCCGCCCAGCTCTCGGCATGCCACCGGTTGAACAGCGTCTCGAGCGACAGCTTCGACTCCGAGTAGAGACCGTCGCCGCCGAAAGTACCGTGGTTCGGCGACAGCGGCAGCACGACCTGCGCCGGACGCGTCTCAATGGCGCGCTGCTGCTTCTGCTGCTTGACGTGGCCGAGCAAGCGCAGCACGTTCGTGAGCATCATCCGGTGCGCAAGCTCGCTCTTCGAGTCGATGCCGTCGATCTCGATGCCGCCCTCGGGGATCGCAGCGAACGGGATAACGAAGTCGAGATCCCACTGCAGGTCCTCGTAGATGTAGGCAATCAAGGAGCGGCAGTCCTGCGTGCTCGCTTGGTTGAAGGGCACCACGACGAGCGCGCTGCCCGCGGCGCCGAAGCGCGAGTAGATGTCCTGGTAGAAGTCCGTCGTGTCCTTGCTGAACCGCGACGTCGTCACCACGACCTGCGCGCCGCCCATCAGCAGACCTTCGAGAATCTTGACTCCGATCGAGCCGCGGCCGGCGCCCGTGATCAGCACCGTCTTCGAGGCGAACGTCATGCCATCGCGCGCGCCGCGCTCAAGCTCCGACAAGTACACGGACGTCAGCTCCGATGAGTACGACCACGACTCGCCGTCACGCTTGCGCAGGTTCAGGAACGGCACGATGTCCGGACGCATGCCAGCCGCAAGCTTCTCGTCGAGCTTGCCGCTCTTTTTCGCCGCGAGCCGCGACTTCAGCAAGTCGAGAGCCTGCTGCGCGGCCGCGTCGTCGCCCAAATCGCGGTACAGCTCGGCGAGCGCGTCGTCCTTCTTCGGCAAGGCCGTGAGTTTCTCGTCGCCTTTCGCCATCTCGATGACGTACTGCTCGAGCTTGCGGCACTCGGGACGGGGCACCTCGGAGTAGTCGAGCGTGCCGCGCGCGCCGACCTCGGTGTGCGGGCCCGTCGGCAGAGCGAAGTCCTTGTACACGGGCTTCTCGTCGAGCGCCTCTTGCGAGGTCTCGAGGAGCTGCGTCGCGAGATCCTTCGCGAGCTGGAACGTCTCGCCGCGCTCAGTGGGCACATTCTCGATGTAGTAGAGCATCAAGTCGATGAGCACCGGGTTCATGCGGTTCAAGATCGACACGCAGCGCGCCATGACCTCGCGGTCGACATTGGACAAGCGGCCCCAGATGATGTCGAAGAACATCCGCAAACAGTCCTGGCGCGCCCAGTTCCAGTACGAGTCGTAGCGCCGCGACTTCAGGCCAGAGAAAATGGGCCGGATGCCGTCGGCATAGACGTCGCCATGCTCGGCGAGCCACAGATCAAGCTCCTTCTGCAGCAGCTCCGTAGCCTCGACCTGCGCCGCGTGCTTCTTGTCGCCAGAGCGCAGGTCGACACGCAAGTAATTAGCCAGCAGCTCGAGCTGCTGCTTCGCGAGCTGCTTCTGGTCCTTCGTCGCCGCCTCAAGAGCCGCGCTGTCGACGACGGCGCCTCCAGCACCGCCGGCGCCGCCGGCGCTCGCCGCACTAGCGCTCGACAGATCAAGACCCTCTGCAGCTGCGTAGCTCGTGACAATAGAGTCGAAGAACGCCTTCGCCTCGCCCTCGCTGCCCAGACGTGCGGCGGGCTCCCTAGTGAGCGCGAGGAGCAGCACCGCGTCCTGGCGCAAGGGGCCAAGACCCCAGCGCGTCTCAAGGTACTTGCGGATCTGCGAGAGCGCGAAGCCACCGGGCATTTTACTCGACGCAAGACGCGAGATCAGCGACGACGTGTGCTTACCCAGCTTGCCGCTGAAGCTGTCGCCGAAGTTGTCCGCGAGCTCGGCGAGCGGGATCTCCTCGGCCTTCTCTGGGGCCGATCCGAACTCTTTGCCGAGATCACCGAGAATCTCGTTCTGCACCGTGGACTTGCCTCCAACAAGGTCCTTCACAGCCTTCGACGTCGGCACCTGGTCCAAAGGCTTCTTCAGCTTGTGGCAGATGACGGCCTGGATGACCTGGAGAGGCTTAAGGGGCGCATCAGCCACGGCCTCGGCAGGGCCGGCAGCCGGCGCGGCCGGCGCGGCAACTGGCGCAGCAGCAGCAGCCGGGGCAGCCGGGGCAGCCGCCGCCGCCGGGGCGGCCGGAGCAGGCTCGGCCTCGCGCGTCGGCGGGGCATTAGCCTCCTCGTCCTCGTAATAAATCACCTTCTGATCTTTCGCGTAGGACAGAACCTCACGGCGAAGAGACAGTGCAGCGTCGTAACTCTGATACTGCATCTTCAAGGTGCGCTGGGCCATGCCTGCGAGCGTTGGCGACGGGCCGACCTCAACGACGCGTTCTGTTTTGAGATCGCGCAGAAACACATCCTGCGTCTCGATCCAGCGAACAGGGGAGGCAAATTGGTACGCGAGCAGCTCGGTGAGCAGCGTGTGCGCAAGCTCCTGTTCCACCTGAGGCTTCATTGATGTGGAAATTGGAGTGTGGAGTTGAAAAATCCACTGGGCGCGGGATAGGTCTATCCCCAATCCCCAACAGCCCAATGTCCCAATTCAGATTTCTGTGAATGGTAGAGCGAGTGAGCAGTGGTGAGCGAGTGTAGTGAGTACGTAGGCAAAATGCGAGGATCTGTGTAGGCAAATGTAGTGGCTTTGTTAGGAAGAATTATGCAGGAGTCGTCGAGGAACGTCGTAAGCGCGCAGAGCCAAGGCGAAACGAGAGTAGGTGAAGCGGATTCTGAATGCCTGTGTCGTGAATTCGGTGTGGACTCGATACCAAGTTTAGTGTTTTCGTATGAGACCAGAGCGTTCAATGTAAACGGAGGCTCCTTGATACATATGGCGTAGGAAAGCGCTTCGACATGTCTGACGAGACCTGCGAACGTTGCAAGCCTCTGAGTGGTATCCACTACATAGATAAACTTTGTACTAGTCGATCCAGAGCCAAAAGTCACTGACAAATGCTCGAGCAGCTAGAGACCACGAATATGGTGACTATTTCGCAAGTTCAAACGTATACTAGTAATTGAAGGCCCGCGATCATCTGGGATGCAAAACACAAGCTTTCCTCGATCGAATCTCTTGGTGCATCAATATGCACGCCTATGCAAGTTTGCAGCACTGCAGTATCCCACCTAGTTATTCGAGCATTCGCTTTGTACATAGTCCTACAGCCAACTTTTCACGCCCAAAGACATCTGCCCGGGCATTCACTCCTGTACGAGAAATCCTCCATAATTACATCAGAGTGACTTGCCGTATACGTATAGAAAGGTGTCTGGCATGTCCTCGCCCTGAGCAAATTCCGCGCATGTTTCATTTTCACTTTCAGAATACGCTACATGAAACGAAACGCACCTCCCTAGCTGTCGCTGCTTCTTTCTATTAGATACACCACGGCAATTCGACGGACCCCTCTTCTTGTCCTCGTCCGTTCTGCTCCCTGATACGTTTTAGTCATGCATGTGTCCTATTTACTTCTCGATTGGGAGGTTTCTGCTGACATATCAGCACATACCGGCCCAACTTTTAAGTTACGTTCCTTAACTGACCAGAACCGTTCATTCCCAAATAGACGATGAGCGGCCAGCCTGGGTACAACCCGTACTCGCCGCCGCGCACCAGTGAGGCTGACGAATTCGTAGCCACGAGCTACGATCAATACGCATCGTCGCCGACCTCGCAGACGCAAGCGCTCGCCCAATCAGAGCCGCAACAGCAGTTCCAGCAACAGCAGTACCCGGCCGAGTCCTACGAGATGCAGGATCAGTCGAACATGCAATTCTTCAACGAGGTGGACGACATCAAGCGGAACCTCGTGCAGTACGAGGATAATATCGAGCGCATCGAGGGCCTCCACAGGCGCTCGCTCGCCGAATCGAATCTCGACAGCGAGATGCACCTGCAAAAACAGCTCGACTCTCTGCAGACGGACACGCGCGGACTGGCGGAGGAGCTCAAAACGCGGATCAAGAAACTTGAGGCATCGTCGCTGCACGACGCGACGAAGAACACTCAGGCCCAGAATCTGAAGCAGCAGTTCATGGGCATGATCCAGAAGTTCCAGGCGACCGAGGCCGCGTTCCGCCAGCGCTACCGCGACGTCGCCGCGCGTCAATACCGCATTGTCGATCCCGAGGCGACGGACGCGCAAATTGAACAGGCAATTGACGAGGACCCGACGGGACAGGTTTTCAGTCAAGCATTGATGCAGAGCAACCGCCGCGGCGAGGCGCGCTCGGCGCTTACAGAAGTGCAAATTCGCCACCGCGAGATCCAGAAGATCGAGGCGACGCTCGGCGAGCTTGCACAGCTCTTCCACGATATGGAGGTCATGGTTGCTGAACAGGACCAGCAGGTCACAAACATTCAGCAGAACGTCTATGACGCGCAGCACGATATCGAGCAAGGCGTGGATAACCAGTTCGTGGCCGTGAAGAAAGCGCGCGCGTGGCGGAAGAAGAAGTGGTGGTGTGCATTCATCTGTCTTGTAATCATCCTCGGTGTCGGCTTGGGTGTCGGTTTGGGCGTCGGTTTGAATAACAACTAATATGTATCATAATGGGGTGCGCTTCGGCGCTCTAGAACCGGCCGATCGGCCTCGAGGTCTATGTAACGAATAACCAAATCATCTAAGCTGACATTAGCGATTCGCACGCCGCAGAGTCGAACAATGCTTGTTGTCGGTTATACTTCCACTCCGACAATTCTCGATATTTTGCTCCCGGATACGCAGTCTCTCTATCACCTCTTAAACCTATTTGCTATACAGCATAAAACTCAATTCCAACTTTTTCAGCGTCTAACTGCACCACGATCAGTAACGGGCTTTCTCAAAATACCACTCCCAAAACCCCCGTGCGCCATTTTCAACGGTTTTCATCTCGCATTTTCTGCCGGCCGAGCGCCGATCCATTCTCGGTACCCTGGGCCCACAGACACCTGACCCGGCGCTAAAAGGGGTTACCGTGCCCTGGTATATATTAAAAAATTCAGACGCTGGCACATATACGAAGGCGATCGTTTTATTCTCATTCTTTCTAGATGGAACAGGAGTATCAGCAGCCAGCCAACCCATATGGTGGCGCACAGGTGGGGTTTTTTGATGAGGTCGACAGCGTCAAGCATTTGTTAGCCCAGTATGACGATTACATCGAAAACATTGAGATTTTGCAGCGGCGGTCGCTCGCGGAGTCGCGCAGCGACGAGATCGAGTCGCTCCAGCGGCAAATTGACACGTCTCGAAGCGAGGCCCAGCAGCTGGCCGAGAGTATTCGCGACCAAATCAAGCATCTTGAGTCCGTGTCCTACCGTGACGCGACCAAGCGGACACAGTCGGACAATTTGAAGCAGCAGTTCATGAGCATGATCCAGAAGTTCCAGGCGACTGAGGCCGCGTTCCGCCAGCGCTACCGCGACGTCGCGGCGCGCCAATACCGCATCGTCGAGCCGGAGGCGACGGACGCCGAGGTCCAGCAGGCGATTGACGAGGACCCGACGGGACAGGTCTTCAGCCAAGCATTGATGCAGAGCAATCGTCGCGGCGAGGCGCGCTCGGCGCTCACGGAGGTGCAGATCCGCCACCGCGAGATCCAGAAGATCGAGGCGACGCTCGGCGAGCTCGCGCAGCTCTTCCACGATATGGAGATCATGGTTGCTGAACAGGACCAGCAGGTCACGAACATTCAGCAGAACGTCTTCGACGCGCAGCATGATATCGAGAAAGGCGTGGATAACCAGTTTGTGGCCGTGAAAAAGGCGCGCGCGTGGCGGAAGAAGAAGTGGTGGTGTGCATTCATCTGCTTGGTCATTGTGCTCGGCGTCAGTTTAGGAGTCGGTCTTGGCGTAGGACTGAACTAATATTAATTGTTGTTGTATAATCAAGCATGTCATGTACTTAGCATAGATCTGTGTAATAAGCATGTCTAGTTGCGCATCATGGACATCGCGTGAGTTGCGTTACGGACATTGCGCTATGGACATTGTTATGGACTTACGTGTCGATGTGCATGTGGATATCAACTTTCTAGCGATCCCACAAAAAGTTGAGTTTAATCGATGCTTAGCGAATTTGCGAACGTCATTTCTAAAAATAAAAGTAAGGGGACTTTACGTGGCTTAAGAAAAAAAACCCCAGCGAAAACACATCCGCATGGTTCCCAGAATATTTTTTGTTCGGACGATCTATATAGCACGGCCCGTGTAGCGGCGCCACGCCCCCATGGGTGGCGCCCTCCTGGCTATGACGCGTTCACGGTGCCCCTTCCCAGAAGAATAAAAACACAGCTCTAGGCTGCTGCACTTCTAATTTCAGATGCAGCAAGAGACCAAAGACCCCTTTGCCGGTGACACGGAGAGCTATGATCTGAACTCGCTGAACCAGCATGGGTTTTTTGACGAGATCGACAGCGTCAAGCACGAGCTCGTACAGTTTGATGATAACATCGAGAGAATAGAGGGCTTGCAGAGGCGGTCGCTGGCTGAGTCCCGCACCGATGAAATAGAGTTCCTCCAGCAAAAAATCGATCAAGTTCGCAGCGAGAACAAGCAAATCGCCGAGGATTTGCGCCGGCGCATCAAGAACCTCGAGTCCCAGAGCTTCCGCGACAACACGCGAGCCGTGCAGGCCGAGAATGTGAAGCGCCAGTTCATGGGCCTTCTGCGGAAGTTCCAGTCGACGGAGGCTGCTTTCCAGAGGCGATACCGTGAAGTCGCCGCGAGGCAATACCGAATCGTTGCTCCTGAGGCCACGGACGCCGAAATCGAGGAGGCCATTGACGAGGACCCGACGGGCCAGGTGTTCAGCCAAGCGCTGCTGCAGAGTAACCGCCGCGGCGAGGCGCGCTCCGCACTGAACGAAGTACAGATCCGACACCGCGAAATCGTGAAAATCACCGAGACCATCGAGGAGCTCGCGCAGCTCTTCCACGACATGGAAATCATGGTCGCGGAGCAGGACCAGCAGGTCACCGATGTTCAGCAGAATATTTACGACGCGCAGCATGATGTGGAGCGCGGCGTGGACAACCAGTTCGCGGCGGTGAAGAAGGCAAAGCAGTGGCGCAAGGCGAAGTGGTGCTGCGTCGTTACGGTCATTGTCATCATTGTTGCACTGGCGCTCATTCTGGGTATCTACTTTGGCACGCACACAAACAACTAAGTTATCTACTCACGGGCTGATCCAGCCGGATCCTCCGTTCTGGCGGGCGCTCCTGACCGGGTCTCGCCGGTTCCTCTCACCCATTCTAGTTATCCATTTCTCGCCACATAATTCAATGCCTCATTAATGTCTATGTGTTTATTTCTATAGCGTGTTTCGTAATTTTTCACTCAGTGAAGACTGAACGTGCGCTTACACATCATCCGCAATGAAACTGGACGAGGACGACTTCTACGATGGAGAGCAGGAAGGTGACGACGAGGAAGACATTCAGTATGTCGCCTCCGAGGCCCGAGTTTCTGCCGCCGAGGCAGAGGCCGAGCTCGAGAAGGCTGATTGGGATGTCGACGTGGCGATTGCCTCTCTGCGACGCAAAACAAAGGCGAGGCCAAAACCGGAGCCAAAGCCGGAGCCGAAGCCGAAACTCGAGCCGAAATCTGAGTCTACGGCCGCGTCCGCAAATGGTAAGTTAAGCACTCTTCAGATGCTCGCGCAAAAACGGGCGGCGGGTAACCGTTTGGCAGACTTGGCGGCGAAACGAGCAACGCCTAATGAGCCCAAGACCGCTGGATCGGCCTTGGACAAACTCAGGCAACTGCGGCTCAAAAAGGAGGCGGGAGGCAAGACAGAGATAAAGGAGGAGGTCAAGCCAGAGCCTCGAGTCGCATCACGCGAATCCTCGCCTCAAGTAGCGCGGCAATGGACGCCTGAAGTAGCCTACAGTTTGCCGCCGAAGCCTTCCCAGCAGCCCTCCTTGTTCGGCACTGTTTTCACGCATATGGAGCATCCTCACAGAACCTATACTAACTGCTTTGAAACAGCTAGTAGTGCTAAGGCAGCCTTCAGCAAGCCAAGTCCTGATGATGTCGTTTTGAATGCGCAGGCCAGTGCCTTCAAAAACGAGGCGAAATTGAAGGAAGCGAAGTCGAAGTCGAAGTCGAAGGAACCAGTGTCGAAGGAGACAACGCCGATCGACTCAAAGGCAAAGGACTTAAAAGAATCGAAACCGAAGGCCAAGCTGCAGCAGTCGCAGACACTTGTTGCGCGGCTGAAGGCACTCGAGCTCAAGCCCAGCTGCGCTTTTGTCGTTATTGGCCACGTCGACGCCGGAAAATCCACGCTTATGGGCCGCCTGCTGCTGGATAGCGGCGCGATTCCGGCGAAGACGGTGGCAAAGTTCGAGCACGAGAGTGCAAAGCTCGGCAAGTCAAGCTTCTGGCTAGCCTGGGCCCTCGATGCCACAACTGAGGAGCGCGAGCGCGGCGTCACAGTGGACGTGGGCGAGGCGCGCTTCGAGACTCCTCAGACTCGTTACACAGTGTTGGATGCGCCCGGGCATCAGGACTACGTGCCAAACATGATCGCCGGTGTTTCGCAAGCGGACGTGGCCGTCCTCGTTGTTGATGCCGATACTAATGCGTTCGAGTCCGGTCTCGACGGCCAGACGAAGGAGCACGCCATTTTGGCCCGCGCGCTTGGCCTGGCCACGATTGTGGTGGCTGTGAACAAAATGGATACACAGCATTGGGACGAGGCGCGGTTCGACGAGATTCGTGACATTCTTCTCGATTTCCTCACTAAAAAAGTTGGCTTTGCTGAGGAGCAATGTGTGTTCGTACCGACAAGCGGCATGAGTGGCGTGAACGTCGTGAAACGTCCCGAGGACACCCCAGAGCTCGCTTGGTACACTGGCGAGACCCTCGTTGGCGCGCTCGACAAGTTCGCGCGCGCACAGCCTCGCCAAACGGATGATGTGCTGAGATTCGCCGTGTCCAATGCATTTGTAGAGGCCTTCCAAAGTACGACCACTTTGTCTGGCCGCGTGCTCAGTGGCGGGCTCGAGCAGGGGGATGTCTTTGAGAATGTGCAAAACGGCGCCTCAGTCACAGTCAAGACCGTTCCAAGCGAGTATCTGGTTGCTGGAGATGTTGGTGACATCAAGGTCGAGAGCGAGGACTCAGTGCTCCCTGGCGACGTTTTGGCCGGTGCGAACTCAGGTCTCCAAGCGGCCACGCGCTTCGAAGCGAAGATCCGGCTTTTTGATGTCGTCAAACCGGTCTTACCGGGCTCGAAACTCGCGTTCCATTTGGGACGAATAGAAGAGACGGTCAAGGTCGTTCGCATTGTGAGCGCACTCGGGAAGCCGACCGCAAAAAAGGTGAGACATCTTGGGAAGGGCAGCGCCGCAGTCGTAGAACTCGAACTTCCAAAGCGCACAGTTCTTGCATTGCCCAATGTCTGCAAGGAGCTCGGCAGATTTGTGCTCAGACTGAATGGCTCGACGATAGGCGGCGGCGTTGTAAGCAATGTATATGAATAAATAACTTACACTAATCTCCCGGCTGCACTTCTTGCATATTCAAATTTTTTCTGTTGATTAGAATTTCAGCGAGTCAAGCTATTTAATTGACCTACGATATTGTCTCGTCTCCAAAGGTTCATTGTAAAGCAGTGAAAAATTCTAAGGGTTCGTCTGTTGACATGAGAAATCTCGTCCCGTACGTCCGCTCGCAGCTCGAGACTGCCACTCAGTCTCCGCTGCCTCTGCGCAAATTTTTGTTTGCAGACGATTCTGTCATTTGCGTGTTTGCAGACTCCGAGAATGCCGCACTCCGGCGCTGGACGCCCCAAGCCTCTACTTGGACGGATCAAGTCGAGTGGCCGCATCAATTGGACTCGCTGACGGGTAACGTTGTGGTTGGCCTGCATTACGATGGCGAGAAGTGCTGTGTCGTGCTTGTGAATGGCGATTTCATCGAGGTTTCTGGGGGATTGGCCATGGTTGTTGGGTCGCTCGAAACGGAAATCATCGCTTGCGAGTGGAGCCCCGCCGGGGACCTCGCCGCAGTGGCTACTGCAGATAACCGGTTCATGCTGTTGAGCACGGACTTCGATCTGGGTGATGTTGTAGTGGCCGAGCACAAAATGGACATTGCCGACCTTTCCCTCGCAGATAAGCATGTCAGTGTTGGCTGGGGCCGTCGCGAGACGCAATTCCAGGGCCGTGGTGCGCGTGCGGCTCGCGCGAGTCTAGATCCGACTTTGCAAACGGAGGTCGAGACGCGGGATCCCGTGGCCACGGACAAGCAGGCTGTGACCCTGAGCTGGCGTGGCGACGGCGAGTTTGTAGTCGTCAACAGCAACGTCGGTGACCTGCGCGCGCTGCGTGTATTCACGAGCGACGGGCAACTGAGCAGTGTTAGTGAGCCGGCAAAACACTTGTATGGGTTGGTAGCCTACGAACCGCGAGGGGCATTAATTGCCACTGTGCGGCCCGGAGAAGTCCAGTTTTTCGAGCGGAACGGACTCAAGCGGTACAGCTTCGGTATCTCAAACGCCGACGACGTCGTACAGTTGACATGGTCTGCGGATTCCTCGGTGCTCGCCATTGGCTATGAAAACGGTGTCGTAGATCTGTGGACACAAAAGAACTGGCATTGGTACCGGAAGCAGAGCATTGAAGTTGGTGGGCTGCCGAATATTCTGTGGCATCCTGAACTCCCGCGCACGATGGGTATAATTGTGGAGAGCGACCGTGTGCAGTTTCATACATTCGAGTACAGCGTTGCTAGTGACGAAGGGTTGGTCGCCGTTATTGATACAGATGAGGTCAAAGTGACGCCGCTTGGCGTTGCAGGAATTCCACCACCAATGGCCTTTGCGAGCCGCAAGTTTGATGTGCAGCCCGAGGCCGTAGCCGTGAGAGCGCCTGACACGGTTGCCGTGGCTTTACCCTCGGAAGTGCATGTTTTCGCCTTAAATACTGAGTCTGCCGAGCTAGAGCCGAGTCAGGTCATCCCTGTTAGTGCGAAGCGCCTCGCCTTTGGCCCTGCGGGGCTCATTATAGATACGGGGCTCGAAGTCGTGGATTCTGCGCTTGAACTCGTCGTTGCGGCACCAGTGTCGGTGCTCAAGGGGACGCATTACATGATTTCGTCTCAACTGTTCGATTTGGCGGGTCAGTTGGTCGCTGATTTTGGCGAGCCATGCACGGACTTTGTGGCGACTGCCGCTGAAAGCTACGGGCTCACACGGACATCAAAACTCGTGCATTCTAGTGGGCAAGTCGTTGCTCATGGTGTCACAAGCATGCTGAGCACACCCACCCATCTGCTCTTCACAACTCTCACGAACCTGAACTTCCTGCACTTGGGCAACTGGCAGGGGAAGATCGTTGGTGAGCAGCGCCGCGAAATTGAGAGAGGCTCTGTGCTGGTTTCTGTCATCAGCGAGCAGATGGCTGTTGTTCTGCAGGCACCAAGAGGGAACATCGAGACAATTTATCCACGAATGCTCGTGTTGGGAGTTGTCCGTGAACTCGTTGCGAATCGGCAGTATGGCGCGGCCTTCACAACTTGCAAAGTCCATCGAATTGACGTAAACTTGCTCTACGATTTGAACCCAGACCAGTTTGCCAACAGTCTCGAAACCGTGGTGAACGAGCTTGGAGTCGTGAATTTGGACCTGTTTTTATCGTCACTAAGTGATGAAAATGTCGCACAAACTAAGTACCGGGACACGCGTTTTGATGCCTCAGAACCGGAGATCATCCCTGGTAAGGCTCACAAAGTTCTGAACCTGCTTAAGTCGCACCTCCCAAGGCAGTGCTTGATTACAGCTCTTGCCATGATGAAGCCGCCGGCGTTAGTCGAGGCTCTGCAGGAGACGAACGGTAAGGTCGAGCTCATTAAGCATCTCGTATTCCTCACCGAGGCTGAAGAGCTCTACAAGACGGCGCTCGGCGGCTATGAGCCGCGTCTTGCGCTCGCTGTCGCGCAGCAAGCGCAAATGGACCCGAAAGAGTACTTGCCCTTTTTGCGGTCGCTCATGACGGACTCATATCGAACAAAATACAAGATCGACGTTTATTTGAAACGCTACGATCTGGCTTTGAGCAATCTCATTCAGGATGAGTCGGCATCAGAAGACGAGATCGCGGAGTTTGCCGTGCACCATGGTCTGCACGATCTCGCCTTGACACTGCTTCAAGGCACCGACCGCAGCAGTGGGCAGGTGATTCGCGAATCGCGCGCACATGTTTATCTGTCGCAGTCGGAGTACCTCAAGGCCGGGCTTGATTTCGAGCTCTTGGGCGACGTGCCGAAGGCCGTTCAGGCCTATGTCCAGGGATGTGCATGGCGCCAGGCTCTTTCGTTGGACAACGATGTTGCGGTTGCCGAGCAGCTCGTCGAAAACTGTGATGCAAACAAACATTTCGACGACTGCGCTTACCTGTGTCTGCATTTCTTGCAGCGGCCGAAGGACGCGCTCGAGTTCTATTGCCAGGCGAACAAATTCGACGATGCGTTGCTCGTTGCTAGCATGCATTCTTTGCGCGAAGACGTCGAAGAGCAGTTGCGTGAGAGTTACGGCCAGTTCCAAGAGCTCATTGCCGACTGCAAGGCTCAAGTTCCGGCGCAAGTCAAACGCCTGCGCCAAGTTCGGACCAAGCGGCAGCAAGATAGCCTCGGATTTACAGCGCAGTTAGAGGAGCTCGATGTCGCCGACAATCTTTCGCTTGCCGGTACAGATGCCTCTACAGCAACGGGCGCCTCGGCGTACACGCGGTACACTGATAAATCCGGTGCACAGACCGTAGGCACGAACGCGACGCGGCGGACTCTAAAGAACCAACGTCGGCAAGAACGCAAGCGCGCGCGCGGGAAAAAGGGCACCGTTTATGAGGAAGACTACCTCGTAGCGAGCACAGGCCGGTTGATTGACCGTCTGAAGTCAACACGGCCGGACTTAGTCGCGCTAATCACCGCCTTGGTGCGCACGAAGCAGCTTTTCTACGCAAAACAGCTAACCAATGAGTTCAATGCAGTGCTTGATCTGCTCCACGACCACAGTGAGGAAATCTATGCCGTCGACGATGAAGCGCTCGTGCGGTTCGACGAAAGCGGGCGCGAGTACATGGCAGCTAAGCCCATCGCGCCGGAGCTTCCCCAGAAAGTGTGAGCTTCCCCAGCAGGTGTGATTTATTTATTTACGAGAAATACGCTAGATGTACGTTTAATTTGCCATCAAGCTACTCAGACGGGGCGTGCTCTCAAAGCACTATTTACTCTCCTACCCCAAACTTCCTCGCCACCGCACCATGCCACGACGCGTTATTGAGATTGAGGAGGAGCCAAAGAAGGACAGCATTTCGCAGAAGATCCAGACGACCGCATTCTACACCTTTACCACGCTTGTAATTGGCGCGGCTGTTGCCACGATTGTGAACAGCTGAGACGCATCTCAATGCACAATGCGGCCCTTCGTGCAGCCCATGCTCACATCCATCCCATCCATGCAACTAAAAATACGATCTACATAGCTTACTTGAATACTTTTCCGGAGTGGTCTTGCGGCAATTTCGCGCTCGGAATAAACGATTTGCTCACATCATAAGGCTGGGTGCGGAGCGGCTGCGCGCCGGCGTCGTCATCGTACCCAGCGCCGCTCGTGAAGCCCGAGTCGGAGATATTCACTGCAATGGCCGCCTCGCTGCCGAGCTCGGATGCGAAATCGTCGAAATCGTCGAGCATGTCGAGCGGGATGCTGGGGGCCGCTGGTTTTGAATCAATTGGCGTTGAATGCGATACGGCAGTTGTGCTCAAGTTCGGGGCCTCGTTGGGCATGCTAGTAGGATTGCGAGCGGCACTATGCGAAATTTTTTGCGAGAATTCGTCGTCGGACGACTCCGCCGGCTGAAGAGGCGCCTCGAGTCGGACCCTCTTCGGCGGCCGCCGGATGTCCTCCTGATTGAACGTGAACTTCTCGGGCTTCATTCTTGTGAGTTCGGTGCAGAACTCCTTGTTGTACAGGCAATTGCCGAGGCTCTGCCCGAATACCCGCAGCGTCCGCTTCAACGCGTCGGTGACGGCCTCCTTGCGCGCCTTTTCGTAGGCCATGTAGCGAGCAGGCATGTTAATGCTCACGCCGCTGCCCGTGTCCTCGTGGAAAGAGCCCCCCGAAAGAGTCACACGCATTATGCATGTTGCGAGCACGGTGTATTTTCGGTTCTTCACTTCTTCGAACCCGATCTCGAGTTCGCGGATTTCGCTGCTCCAGCCATCGAATCCGAATATTTCGTTGGCCAAATTCACGGCATTATGACCCTCCACGTACGCATGGCCCTGCTTGGTTCGGATGTACTCCGGCCCCAGCAATTTGTTGAGCTCTGCCGCCACCTTCTCTCTATCCATACGCGTGGGCGTGTTTATGAAAACCAGTTCGCGTTTGACCTACCCTGAAAATAATAGCAAATGTGGGCCTCGACAGTGGCTCTCAGTGTACGGAACGCTCAGTAAAGAGGTGAGTGTAGCGGTGAATATTTTTGAGTTTTATATAACTGTAAGAACTGAGCGGAGAATTGAATTTAGCAACTACTACGGGGGTCCCTCATGAGTACGCACTTCCTCAAGCAGCATTGCGTCCCTTCTGGTCAAATCGATCGCACAAAACTCACAGTGTGGCCCACACTGGCCCAGGCCTGCTGAGCAGCAACATGCACTCAATCGATCTGCAAGATGTGTAAGCTGAATAGGGGTTGCAGCCGCTCCACAAGTATATAGCAACAAGTCATTGTCTTGTTAAGGTAACATGTCTAAATCTCCAGTGCCCGATCGTGCCGAAGAAAACGCCTTTTTCCCCTCAGAGTATGCACTTTCGCAATTCACGGGCCCCAAAACCGATTTTGACGGCGCGAATTATGAGAAGTACACGGGAAGTGCGAAGATTTTGCTAATTGCCTCGCAGGAACGCTATCTTTTGCTCGACAACGGCAAGTATTTCTCGACGGGTAACCATCCGGTTGAGACGTTGCTTCCATTGTATCACTTGCACAAGGCCGGCTTTGAGATAGACGTTGCGACTCTGTATGGCGACTCTGTGAAGCTCGAGTGGTGGGCTTTCCCGCGCGAGGACGAGGCCGTGAAACAAGCTTATGATGTATACAAGGATAAGTTTCAGCACCCACTGAGTCTAGCGAAGATTCTCGACTCTGCGACGTCTAAAAGCTCGCCGTACCTCGGTGTATTTTTTCCCGGCGGCCACGGTGCACTCATCGACATTCCCTTCAGCTTAGATGTTGCGAAACTGCTGATTTGGGCTTTGGAAAGCGACCGCTATATCATCAGCATTTGCCACGGGCCGGCGAGCCTGCTAGCGCCGACGTTGTCCGGACTTAGAGACGAGTCGCCCTTCAAAGACTATGAGGTGTGTGTGTTCCCCGACGCTGCTGACCGTGGGGTTTGTGTGGATATTGGCTACCTGCCCGGCCAATTGAAATGGGTAGCTGGTGAGAGACTGGAGAAGGCTGGGCTCAAGCTGTTCAACAAGGACATGGGCGGCTACGTCCATAAGGATCGGAAGCTGATCACGGGTGATAGCCCACTGGCGGCGAACAAGCTCGGCAAACTAGCTGCAACGACACTTTTAGAGGCCACTAAATAAATACATAAGAATTCTTTGTTTTGCAATTCTCAGGACTCCCAGACGTACCTCAGCATGAAGTCCATGTTGATTTTTTGCTCACGCAATTGCGAGGACTCGAGACGGCTTACTTCGCGGCACTTCTGGTAGGCCTGGAATTCGGGCGCGATGCGGAAGAGCTGCCGATTGAAGATCGCGGCGTAGATATCGACCTGGGATTTAGTCCATGACACAATGACGCTGCTGTCCTTGCTTGCAGGGAAGCATTTCCGGTAAACAGTGATCGTCGAGTTGATGGTCTGGAAGTAGATGGCCGCCATCTGCGAGATGTAGCTCGAGACGTCGCCCATAAAATGCACTTTGCGCGCCTGGTTTTCTATGTCCCGCGCCGCCGCATCGAGCAGAGTCTGCCGCGCCTCAACGCCACGCCGCAGTTTGATGAGCAGCCCGATGCTCGTGACGAGCTCTTGCTGAGTTAGCCGACTGAACTGGCGCACCTGCTCGAGCAGGATCTCGGCGAGCCTCTGAGCACGGTCCGCAACCAGCGGTCGGATTATTACGTCGTCCTCGACATCAAGGCATTCTTCAACAGCCACGGCGAACCGGCGCTCCGCGATCTCGGCGTCGATTTCGGCGAGGATGCGCGCTCCCTCGCGCTTCTGCTCGACCGTGATCTCGGGGATGCTCGATATCGAGTGGTGCGAGATCTGCCGGCTATGCTCTTTGCGAGAATCGCTGTTCTGCGTGCGGCTGTGGTTGCGGCCGTGTGATTTCGGCGTGCGCTGCGTCTTTTGGAACGACGGCGTGCGCGCTACCCCGCGATTGCTCTGCGACGACGCGCACGCAAGCTCGTTCAGTTTGAAGAGCTCGCCGTAAACGGCGCGCAGCCGCGACATGCTCGGCGCAACGAGTCCCAAGTGGGCGATTTTCAGCAGTTTCTTGCCCTCGTCAATCGAGATCTCGAGCGGCTCCTCGAGGCTCGTGTGCCACTCGTGCGCGTACTGGCCCTTGTGGTGCGCGGCTACTAATACGGAGTCCGAAAGCAATACAATTAGCACAGGCTTCACCGGTTTCAAGGTGACCAGGTTCATCTCCATCCAGCCGTGTTCCTCCATCACGACATGCCGGCCGCGCACAGGCGGCACGACTTGCTGCGCACCCTGGACGCGCTTGTAAAGGTTATTCAGCCCGTTCGCCCACGGCTGGTGCAGCACAAACATGGACTGCCGCTTGTTCGTCAATACACGCGGGCCGTTCTCGTCGTCGCTGCTATCGTCACTGTCCCCTGGGGTGCCAGGAACGCTCGTGATTCCATTCGGCGTGCTGTGCCGTCCGTTTTGCGACGAGATGCGCCGGCCGTTCTGAGGAACGCTTAGCCGCCGCATTTGCGCGTCCGTTTGCGCCGTCAGCGAGTCCTGGCGCATCGCGTCGGTCACAAGACTGAGCTCACCGACTTTCGTGCGCAGCTCGGCCACGGCCGGCGCTGTTTTCGCGACGTTGCGCGCAATCTGGGTCAGCGACTTCTGGTTATGCTGTAGCGTCTGCTGTTCCGTCTCAGCAGCGATCTGGGCCTGCTGCTTCAGCCTCTCTCCGAACTTCACGATATCCTCGGCCGAAGCGCCGGCCAAATGCTTTGTGAGGTACATTACGGGGTCCATTTTCGGGTCCATGAGCTGCGTGTCGAAATCGAGGTCGGGCTGGAACGACCGCACAGAGCTCTGATCCCCGAGGCTGAAGCCGCTGTCGTCTATGCGGGCGCTCATCCGCGAGAAGCTGCGATGGTGCGTGTTCGCCCTTTGGCCGTTAACCGACAGACTTCCGGGGGTCAGGCTGCTCGCGCTCGAGTTTGCATTAAGACTGCCGTTGCTCGAGTTTTTGCTCTTGGACGCGCTTCTTGCCGAGCCCTTCGGCAGGCTCGCGTGGGGAGGCACGGCAGGCGGTCCCAGCGCCGCTGTGCGCGCCGCCGCGGCCGATGCAGGCATGCCGGCCTGGTTCGGGCGTGACGGCCTCCGCTTTTGCGCAGGCGCACGTTCCATGGGAGCGGCTGCATAATTTGTGCCTTCCAATTGGTCCCCGTGCACCGTCTGGCGCCTTCGCATCGACTGGTTCTCCATGGCAGATCTCAACCTAGGGTACTCTAACGTCGTGGTGGAGGAAGAAGTCTGGAATGTGCAGCGACTCAGAGTACACTCGGTAAGGAATAGAGACGAGAAAATGAAGATACAGTAATTGGGATTTCAATGAAGTCGCGATCTCGAATAAGGCAGTAGATGTAGTAGAGTGAAATGCTCCGAGGGAAATGCTTTGAGGGAATGCTCTGAGGGAATGCTCTGAGGGAATGCTCTTAGGGAATGCTCTGAGGAACGAGTAGTTGATCTACCGAATAAACAACCGAATAGCGAATTAGAAACTCCAGCTACGAAAATCACGAACTACTTAATGCAGCCTAGTCTCAAATCTGAGCGAAGTCGTCCTTTACCTGACCTCTATGGAAATCCCAGGCTACAAATGGGATCCTGTGCGCAACCGGTACTTCAAGGTCTTAAAAACAGGCGAGCTTCCAAACAGCCAGTACACGGTCTCGGCGCTGGCCGCTGCTGACCGTCGTAAAGAGCGGGATCGTAAAAGAGAATTCCAACTAGAAGCGGGCACAATCCAACCTAAAGAGTCGCGTTTGCGGCCACAGACAGTACTGAAAGACCGATCCGAAGAGCGGGTCACCGCATTTGCTCTTATAAAACAGCACGAAGCCAATGAACGAAGTGGGACCGTGACACACAGCATGTATACACCCATTGTCGCATACAGGAACGGCGTGATTGCAGGGCCTGCCTCGTATTCCCCAGAGGGCCGGACCGTTGTTGCAATGGAGTACTCAGACGGGATTTTCGCCGCTGCGGTGGACAACGACTTTGGGTCAGTAGTTGTGGGACCTCGCACTACTGTGCAGTTACCCCACGAGTTTGTCACGGGTCTCGCCGTAGCGCCGGTTCTGCTGATTGCCTCGGATCGCGGGCTCAGATTCAACAGCAGCTGCCTGGACGTCGGGTCATTGAGCAGCGTTGCCGCGCGTCCGGACGGGCAGGCGTTGTGCGGGGCCAAAGACGGGCGCGTGAAGCTTGTGGACGTGAGCACACAGCAGGTGACTGAGGTGTTCGAGTTCGCTAATCAGCGCGCAGTCACTAATGTCGCGTTCGCCGATCGCAATCTGGCGGTGAGCACAGGCCTCGAGGACGAGATGTATCTATTCGATCTGCGCGCAGACCACGCTGTAGCACGCCAGTTCGAGTACTCGAACTGGTCGGCGATCAATAACGGCCTGGGTGTCTACAAAGGTCGTATTGCAGCTTCGCAGGAGGGCGGGATCAAAATCTACGATCTTCGCGGCGACGTGCTGGTCACGGTGCCTACTGAGGAGACGCCAGCGCCCTGCTTACGGTATGTCGAAGAAGGGGTCTATTTCGGCACTCGAAACCGGCTGAAGCTGGCCGCGAAGCGGCGGTTTCAAGCGGATGCAACCCCACGAGATGTGGGCGATCTCTATGCGAAGCTTAATGAAGGAGTCGAGCCTCGCGCGCAGAGTCCTCTCTAGCCTCTATGTACTTAACATTCGTACGCTATATAACGTTGTTTTACTCGATCGAGTGTCTATATTTTTATTCGTGCTCGTGCTCGTGTCTGAGGTGGAAGAAGTAGTCCAAAGAGTAGCCGAGCGTGAGGAAGAAAAACACGGCGTGCATGATCGGCTTCGCACTGTTTGTCTCGATGTACTTCGCGTAGTAGCGCTGCGAGAAGCCCTTCGGCTGGACCTTCGGGGCCGCGCCCGTCGGCAGGCCCTTGTAGAAGTTCACCACGCGGGTCATCTGCTTCGCGTTCGGGTTACCGCTGAGGTTCGCCGGGGAGGCGATCTTCGGCGGGATCAGCGACGACAGTCCTCTCTTCGCAATGTACGACATGGTGAAGGTGTAAATTGAAAGAACCTAAGGCCCAATCATCTCTCGGAATTCCCCTACCCTAGGAACCGGGAAATCCACATACGGTCAACGGCACGCCAGTGCGCGCCTCCGCTGAAGGCCGAGCTGAACCGGTTGCGGGAGTTCACGGGTGTAATAATAAGGTCTATTCTACTATTTCATAAATATTCGTCATACGAAAATCACTTTTGCTGTGTTCACGTCTCTTTCGAGCGCCAATTGGCGCACATTGTAC
Source organism: Starmerella roubikii (assembly GCA_030584945.1). Classification (NCBI taxonomy): domain Eukaryota; kingdom Fungi; phylum Ascomycota; class Dipodascomycetes; order Dipodascales; family Trichomonascaceae; genus Starmerella; species Starmerella roubikii. Next base: position 14,411 of record JAJMCC010000018.1, on the reverse strand, counting down.
CGCACGTCCATGATGGGCTCTGCACTGTCGTATTCGCCGTGCTCTTCGGCCACATGCGTAATGAACGCGTTGTTGAACTGGAGATACTTCGCCGCAGTTCTGATGATCTTGCGGTTGAATTCGCTCGGGATGTTGAAGTTCAGCAGCCGTTCTCGCTGCACGGGCAGCTGCATGATCTCGACCGTGGCCACGGCCTCGTCGTAGGCGCTCAGCTTGCGCTTGTTGAATGCTTGCGTCATGTCCTCGACCATCTGGTCGAACGCCCGCGACGACGGCTCGACCTCGGCGAGCTGGTCGAGGTACACGAACAGGAACCCGGCGACGTGGTCCCACAGTATGTTCCCCTTATCAGTCAAGGCCATCTCGACCTTGAACATGTCGACGCCTTCCATCTTGTGCTCGTAGCTGCACTCGAGCGACTCTACGAGCTCCATGGTCTTGAGTCTATGCAAGAAGCTCGACGGCTCATCCATCTCGAGAACGTAGCCGTAGTACGCGAGCGGGTTCGTGACGTACAGCAGGCGCTGGTCCGGGACGGCGAACGCGACGACGAGAATCGACTCTTTGCCCTGCATCTGCACGAGCGTGCCGTTGAAGGGCGTCTTGAACGCGCGCGGCGGCGTCTCGAATGCGAGTTTCGACACCGACGAGCTGTGCGGCGGGTGCGTGCGGCCGTTCGCCGGGTCTTCCAAATTCGCCCACAAAAACTCGATCCACTTCTCGACCATGTCGATCTTCTGCGTCGCGTACAGCAGCATCTTCATGCGAGACGGCTGGTAGTGCTCGTGGTAGAACGCGCGCGCCGCGTCGATAAGCTCCTGCTCGGTGTGCTCGGCGAGCAGCGACCGCGACGTGCCGAACTGCGTGATCGGCAGGCCCATAATGTGGTTCTCGAGCTGCGCGTACCGCACGTTCTCGGAAGAGCAGTTCCGCTCGCACGCCTCGTCCATGGCGCGCAGCTCCTCGCGCATCGCCTCGAGCGGGAACAGCGCCTCGGTGACGCTGCGCATCAGCCGCTCGAGACCGGCGCGCATGAACTGGTTCACGACCTGGATCGTGTGCACGGTGAGCTCCGGCATCGTGATCGCGCCGGCGCTGCTCTCGTTTTTCGACAAGAAGTACTCGCGATGCATTTTCGGCCCAGGGAACCGCTTCGAGCCGCAGGTCACCATGCGCTGCACGAACTGCGCGAGTCCCGGGAACTCGGGCGGGTCGTCGGCGCTGCCTCCCGTCACGCTAAGCGCGACCGTTCCCTTGTTCAGAGTCTCGTTCACAATCAGCAGCTCCATTCCGTTCGGCAGCATCGTCAGCCGGAACACGCGCTTATCATCGTGCGCGCTCTCAATGGGCAGCAGAACCAGATCCTTCGTGCCCTTCGACGTCGAGTAGCGGCGGCCGGGCATCACGCGCGGCCGCGGCTGTATTAGCGGCACTTTCGGAGGAAGCGTCACTTGTGGTGGCGCAAAGGACGCCGGCTGTGCGCCCTGGGCGAAATGCGACTGCGCGAGAGGCCCTCCTTGCGCAAAGCGCATGTCCCGCGCGGCCACAAGCGGTGTGGACGCCGGCATCGACTGCTGCTGGGATTGAGGCGCCGAATGCGGGTATCCGGGGCTGCTGAAGTTTGCGGGCGCCTTTGTGAACGGGTCCCAGTACTGCCCCGCCGAGGAAGGCGGCATTGGCGAGGGCGTCACGCCGTCGGGCAGATCGTGGGGTGTGCCGTCCTTGGGCACGCCCGGCGGGAACGCGTGCTCGCTGGGCACTGCCGGGGACTCGAGGAAGGGCAATCCGATGTCGAAGTTTTCTGTTGCGTCGAGAAAGCCGAGATCGTCGGTGTGATCTGATGGGGTCACCGGCTTCATGCGGCCAGAGTCGTCTGTTTCGTAACCGAACGCATTCTCCGAGTTCAGCACAGGGACCTGCTTCGACTCAACGTTGAAGGCCCAACGCATTTCGTCGAACACATTGTAGTCGGACTCTCCGGCCTCCGGCTTCCAGGACATCGGGGTTATGGGTAGTAGTAATCTAGTGGAAGCAGGGATAATGAAGTGGGGCAAGGCGAGTGAGAGTTTCTCTGCGGGTGTATACGGGCCTTAGAGTGAAGTGGGCCAATTCCAATGTGTTGAGGCCTTTTCGCATTGTAATTTGCGGGTTTTCATTGGAAATGCGACGCATGCGTGTCGCGAAACCGCTCGGCGCTCTTGCTCTTGGATCTAAGAGATCCCGATAAGGTTAGGTCTGTATGGCGCCTCTGTGCATGAGACACCGCCCGCCTCTGTGCATGAGCACTGACGCACCTATGTGTATGAGACACTGACTTTTGTCCCCGCCTGCCTTGGCATCTGCGCTCATGTCGGGTTTTCAGTTCTGGTTGTTGCAGGGCATTTCCTCGCGCCTCGCACGACCTTGCACAACTCGACCTTGCATAACTCGACCTTGCATAACTCGACCTTGTAACTCGATCTTGCATAGACTCGACCTTGTATAGACTCGACCTTGCGTAGACACGACCTGTATAGACTCGTAAGTACTCTTTTAATGCAATGTTACTATATCTTACTCGCCTTGGCATCCACGGCGTTATTTGCTATTCAATGCGCGCTGCTCCTTCTCCAGCCGGGCCCGCACGGCCAGCCGCGCCTGCTGCAAAACCTGCTTTCTGCCCGCATCCATTGACGGCGCAACGGTTCCCGCGAGCTTCAAGTTCGGCTGCGAGGACTTCAGGCGCAGGCGAGGCTGCGCCGGCGCGAGCTTGGGCGGGTTGCCGAGTCGCGGCTGCGGCCCCGCCGACGACGCGACTTTCGGGAACCGCGAGCGCGTTGGCGAGGGCGACCGCGCGGGCGAGTGCGCGGGCGAGTGCGCCTGAGCGCGCGCAGGCGATTGCGGCGAGCGCAGTGGAGATTGGCTTGGCGATTGCAAGGACTGCTCCCTGATCGGCGACGAGTCTCTCGACGCCGGCTCGCGGAGGGGCGACGACTCGCGCACAGGCCGCATCGGCGAGTGCGCAGGCGAGTGCGTGGGCGAGTGCTGAGGCGAGTGCTGAGGCGACACCTTCCCGAGCATTGCGCGGTAAATACGCGCGACCTGGACCTCCGTCGCGACAACGCGGAGGTACTCAAGCACAATTAGGCTGCGGGTCTCGAGATCGCGCCGCTTGAACTTGCGCAGCACGCTTGCGGCGATCTCGCGGCGGATCTCGATCGGCAGGCTATGCTCTGCGTAGATTGGCGAGGTTGCGAGCGTGCGCACGTACTCGTCGTTGCTCGCGTCGGCTTCGAGCACGCTGAACGCGAAGTTGTGCTCGGGGAACCGCGGCAGGTGCTCCATCTGCGGCATGTGGGGCAGAATGAGCATTGCGCGGAACCGGTTCTTCGGCCAGTCAACGAGCACGCGGTGCGGGTCCGTTTGCATCACGACCTTCAGAAACCGCGGTACGTTGTACATGCGGTCGAGCTGGGCCAAGTCGTCGGCACTGATCTCCGGCACGGCAACGAGATCGAGACGATCCGTGGTCCGCGGAATGGCCAGCCTCTTATATATGTACAACAACGCCTTGACTTCCAGATCAACGCCGTCCTCGTAGGTGTACTCTGGAATCGCGATGGTGCCGCGGGGGCGCCAAAGCGACTTGAACGTCTCCATAAACAAAAAGGAGTTACCCTCGACCAGTTGAAAACAATGGATAACACTGGCTGCGAAAGCGTGTTTACAGGACAAAGGCCCGGAAATATGGGAGTAGGTTGAGTTTATTTGTTAATTTAGTTGTTGGAGTCTTTGTATTTGTGTGTAATGCGTGGGTGTTGTGAGCAGGTGCATGACTCCGTGTATGAGTGAGTGGTTGAGTAAGTGGTATGAGTGTATGGGTAGGTATATGAGTAGGTGGTGTGAGTTAGTGGTGTTGGTAGTGTTAAAACAAGTGGTCTGAGTTAGCGTTGAAGCGGTACGAATTAGTGCTTTTCTAAAGTAAACTCACCAGTTAGCTAGTGGCTCCCAGTTCACTCTAGACCAGGAGTCACTCGCTGCGGAGAAACGAAGACCGCCAAGCGCGAGCTTTAGCGCAAGCCGTACATCCGCTACGATCGAACGCGGTAACGGAGGTCACCGAAATCACGTCAACATCCCGGAGGCGTGCGAGATAAGCTCTGGTCAATGACCGATACAATCAATGATCTATACAATTTCTTAATCGCTTATGGTTTGAACCTTTAACGAATTCTTAGATAGAGCGCAAGCCAATGGTGAAATGCGTGAACGACTGGCAGAAAAAAAGCTCCTGAAATCGATGCCTCACACGCGTAATAGGAACAGAGTGAGACTACTACATATGGTTAGTAATTAAATGCTTAGCAAAAAACTGCAGCACCTTCTGTTCTCGTATGGTCTCCCACTACAATACTTGGTAAGGCCCTCAGGTGCTTAAATAGGACTGATCGGACGGGAAGTCTTGTTTTCACCTGGGTATGGCCGCAGCTGTGAGTGAAATATTAGACATAAATATAACCCGAAAAACCAATATTAGATTGGTGAACAGCAGTAAAGTGTTTAAGTCTTATCTACGAGCACCGGATTTCCGAATCAAAAGTTTGGCGGGCAAAAGTTTACATACTAAGTCGAAGTCACCGGAGATTACCTCTACAAGAAGGAGACGACGTGCCGCAAGTAGCCGAGCCGGCGGGCGCTCGCTTCATGCTGATAATTCGGCTCCAAAAAGCCTGCGCGCCCCGTTTGGGCAAGCACGTCAAACAGTGAGATTGCTAATGTAGTTTCCTATTAGTACCGTTCTGCTTCGCTACTGAGGCTCAATAAATCCGGAATAGCTCCGTACTCCTGCTAGTGGCATACCGGTTGTGCTCCCGACTAATGCCCTTCTGCGCGTGTGTGTCTCATATAGTAAATATGCGCGGGTCTTCTTCGTCGACCTGTTCCGACAAGCGCCTCATTGTGTAACCGACGAAGTGCTCTGAGGCTCCAGAAATTTTTATTCAGTCGTAAATACTACTTTACATTACAGAAAATATTGATCTTCGCAAACTGAGCCATTTTCTAGCGCGCTTTGCCAGGTACGTACTCAGTGGTTTCGGTCAGTAGTTAGTGGTATCAGTAGTGAGTTGTGAAAGTTAGACATGAAGAGATGAGTAAATGTAAATAATTAGTGAGCAAAGCTAAAACCCGGAGGTGTTTAGGCTACTTTAAGCAGATTTTTACCAGTTCGGCAGTTCGTTGCGAAGGCCTTGCATGTTGTAGGCCTGCCCATAGCCGTACTGACTCGGTGGATTCTGGACAGAATTGAGGAACTGCATCCCGGGCTGACCCGGCACGTTCTGCCCCGACACCTGCGGCTGCATTCCGTGAGGCGGGCCCGCAAACTGGCCTGAGAGCTGGCCGGTTAGTTGCGGCTGCATCCCCGTTACTTGGCCGGACAGTTGCGGCTGCATTCCGGACTGCATGTAATTCCCCTGGAGTCCTGGCTGTACAACTCGTATACTTGGTCCGCCATACGACATCTGTGACTGGACGCCCATTGGCAGACCGTTCCCCGAAATTTGCGGCGAAACTCTTTGCAGACGTGATATTTGCGGCTGCATCCCCGAAAGCTGGGACTGCACACCTAGGTGTCCCGAATGCATATGTAATTGCTGGGCCGACAACTGCGGCTGCATTTGGCCCGATAATTGCGGTTGGACTTGGCCCGATAATTGTTGCTGAATTTGACCTGACAATTGTGGTTGTATTTGGCCCGATAACTGTGGCTGAATTTGACCTGACAATTGTGGTTGTATTTGGCCTGACAATTGTGGTTGTATTTGGCCCGACAACTGCGGCTGCATCTGTGCAGACAAATGCTGCATTCCCTGGATTTGGCTTGTGACCGGGCCCGAGGCCTGCGGCTGGAGTCCCGGCATTCTTGGCATTCCGGGGACCTGCGACTGGCCCGTCAGCCGGGGCTGGAGCTGGCTCTGTGCGCCCGTGACTTGCGGCGACATTCCCGTGAGTTGGGCCTCGAGCTGAGGCTGTAAGGTCACTGGCAGAGAGCCTGTGCTCTGCGCACGAAGGCGCGGCTGTGAATTTTTCCACCAGTCCGAGCTGTTTGCTTGCGATTGGTTCCTCGGTAATGGCGGCTGCGGCTGCGACTGTGTTTGTGGCTGCTGCTGCGGCTGTGGCGGCTGCGGCGGCGGCTGTGATGGCTGCGATGACGGCTGATGCTGAGTTTGTGATGCTGGTTGCTGGGTGTTCGCGGTGAGCTGCTGGATGAACGAGTCGCCGGCCTTCGCCTTTCTTGGCGCCGGCGGTTCCGGGAGCATCGAGATGCCGTTGTGCAGAACCGAGTCGATGTTGACATGCGCGAACTGGTTATTCACAATCGGCTGGTCCGGCTCCGGCTCCTGTGTGGGCGGCGGCTGCGGCGCCGCCGGCGGATCGGGCGTGAATTGCCTCATCTGCTCCTGCATTTCCTGGACGTTCGACTGTCTCAACAGCTCGCTCATGCTTCTGTGCGCTGCCTCCGAGATCTGCGGCGGCCGCGAGTCGAATGTGACGCGTTTTTTCCGCTTCTGCACGCCGCCGTTCGCGCGCTGCGGCGTGCTGCCATTACCGGTCATCAGCGACATAAAGGAGTCCATATCGCTCTGCACGGCCTTTTTATCGTCTCGCTTCGCCAAGATCGACCGCGGTTTCGGCACGGGCGCAGCAACGTACGCGAGCTCCTTACGCACGGACTTCCCCTGGAGAATATGGCCCACAAGACGCAAGTAGATGTAGAATTGTAACGGATCCACGTTCACAAGCTGCAGACCAAAAAGGCGCTCGATGCCTTGCTTCTGAGTGGGAGTCACTCCGAAATTGTCCACAAACGAGGTGACGTCTCCTATGGTTATTGTTTCTGTGTGCTTGCGCACAAGAAGATTTGTGTACCACCGCGGGAACGCACGCATCTCTGCCGGTGACAGAGCGAGCGCCTCGATTGTGACATCGCGCGGCAGTTGATCCATGAGCGATCAAGTGCTGGGTATGGATAAATGAAGGTAATCAAGCGCGACAAACGGCGACGGGGGGCCGATTTAAATAGGTTATACAGAGATCTAAAGTAAAGCGCTATGCGGAACTAATAAAAATGAGCAGATGTTGGGGAAGCGGATGGTTGATCTTGCGTTTTCTCTTGCGGCGCTCAGTAGCCATACTCCGGCGTCCTTGCGGGTTGGGGACTATGGACGCTAGCGCTCAAAAGGGAAACGAAGTTAGCCATAAACGGCGATTTTGACGGCAGGGGATACATGTACGTACAAAATTCACTGATTAGCACGTAGAGATTCGCAAAGTAGCAGTTCGAGACCGATAAGTTCGGAGCAGAAGAGCACGTCCGCATTGGCGGCATTGAGAAGTAAACAGCACAAACTCCTTTCACAGCCATTCATAGTGAGTGTCAACAGAGAATTTCACAGCGTTCCTGCTGGATTGTACAGTGCGCTGGCTCGAGTGGCCACACCTTTCTAGCCGCAATACACGGTTCTATGCAGTCTAGTGTAGGTGGGTGCCGGCACTATGCAGAATTTTATGCCGCGCATGACGCACTCGACTGAAGTCTCAAATGTACACTCTAAAGTATCGCACCATTAATGCTGGCTTCTCACCAATAGCAACTTCTCCTCAGTGGCACGTTCTCACGTTATCACCAATCATTCATCATCACAAATAACAAGCTATGTCGAAAATAATGTTCTAGCAATTTTTGTGGCCGTACACCGTTCACTGTCCACAGGCTACTTGCTAGCGCTCTACATATTTATGCCATTTTTCTAGTCTGTGCTCCTGTACGCTGTTCGCTACCCGACTTGCTTATCGCTGGTCGTGTGCTTGCTAACCTTACCTAATGCCGAGCGGTCTGAGTGACGACCAGGTGGCCAGCGAGCTGACCAAGATGGTCGCCTTCATCAAGAAGGAGGCCGAAGAGAAAGCCAAAGAGATCCAGATCAAGGCCAACGAGGAGTATGAGATCGAGAAGGGCGAGCTCGTACGCGCAGCTCAAGCCGCGATCGACAAGGAGTACGAGCTCAAGCACAAGCAAGCGGCGATGGCGCAGCAGATCACGAAGTCTACCGCGGCCAACAAAACGCGCCTCAATGTCTTGAGCGCCAAGTCGGCGATCCTCGACGACGTTTTCCAGGAGGCCGAGAAGGAGCTCAAGAACCTGGATAAGGCGAAATACGAGAGTCTTTTGACGGACCTCATTGTGCAGAGCGCCGAGCTGTTGAAGGGCGAGGACGCCATCATCGCGACCGTGCGCGAGGCCGACCTCAGCTTCGCGGAAAAGGCTGCAAAGGCTGCCGCCGAGAAAACCGGCGTCGAGGTCACGGTTGACGAGAGCCGTAATCTGAGCCCCGAGACTGCCGGCGGAGTTGTGGTTGCCGCGGCCGACGGCAAGATTGTCATTGACAACACGTTCGAGGAGCGCTTGAAGATTCTCGGGTACAAGGCGCTGCCTTTGCTGCGCCTCGACCTGTTCGGATTCTCTAAGACCCGTCGTTACTTCGATTAGGGGAGTAATCGTGAGTTTTTATCGTCCTGTTGTGGGTTGATAGCTATAATATATATGTAGTGACATTCACATGTAGAGCTGCTTTCATTGGGGAACGCATTTGAGATTTTCACAGTATGTGCTTTAGAGCTGGTTTCATTGAGGGACTGCAGATTTTCTCAGTCGGGTCTATAACAACAGGTTGTGTTCTTTCTGATAAGCACATGATGCATCACTCACCAAGGTCCTCGAATTGCGAATGCAATCTGCCTAACTTAGATTTCCCCAACCAGTTCCCCTTTGGATCCTCTTTTTTTCATTAACTTTCTGTCATTCTCTAGTCACTCCCTCCAATTAACGTTATTTGTTCAGTCCATCTATTTCTTCTCTAGGCTCTCATTTCTTCAGGGTAAGCATGCTTTCGCGCGTGGTGCCTCGGATCGGCCCGTTCAGCTGGCTTCCGCGGGCCGCGATCAGGCATCCGTCTCTCTTTGCACGAGCCGCCTCTACGGCCCAAAGCATCCCGCTGCTTCCAAGCTCTGTGGAATCTCCACTGAACTGCACAATTCTTGATAAGCGGGGCCAAGTCACCAGTGTTGCCGCGAGCTTAGACCGCAAGCAATTTCTGAAACAGGAAGGTCTGCATTCACGAGATCTCCGGCATCTAGACGGTATGCAACGCTCGCTGGTTCCGTATATCCAGGTCCAGAAGGCCCACAATATCCTCGTGAACATCTGTGATCTCCGAGTACTCATCAAGAGCGACGAGGTCTTCGTGTTCCACAGCACAGACACGGTCATATCTGAGCGGCTATCCATGCTGATGTATGACTTGACGGCGAAACTCGGTAGACGCCGGCGTGGCGTTCGCTCTGGACAAGATTACGAGCAAGTCGTGCTCGAAATAGTGCTCATACATGCAATGGCATACCTCGAGGTGCAGCTTAATCAGTTGTTGAAGGACACCGGCCAGGCCTTAGCCGGGTTGGATCACAGCCTGAGCTATGTGCAGCTCAGAGACCTGCTGTTCTACTCGAAGCGGCTCACGCTTTACTACCGGCGAACCATGGCAGTGAGGAAGGCATTGGACGATGCGCTCGACGACTCCTCTGGGCTGCTGGATATGTACCTGACGGACAGCAGCCGGGCCGAGAACCCGACGAACTACAACGATATTGAGATTCTGTTGGAGACATACTACAGCCAGGCCGATGAGTTTGTGCAGAAGGCCGGGCAGATCTTGCGGGAGATCTCGATGACCGAGGAGATCATGGCTATCGTCATTGACGCGAACCGGAACGCGCTGATTCTGTACAGACTAGAGATCTCGGCGCTGACCCTGGGGCTGGCGTTTGCCACATTCTTGGCCGATCTATACGGCATGAACCTCGAGAATTTTATCGAAGAGGATGCTTGGGGGATGCCCATAGTCTCTGCATTCATTGCCGTCTCGGCCATCTGCGGCACGGTCTTCAATTTCAAGAGACTCGCCATTACAAAGCGTGTGTTTATGCCGCAGTACTCTCGCGGGTCCGGACAGAGGGAGGCGCTGAAGACGTGGCTGCAGGACGCGAAGGGGCCGAACTAGACTTATTTATTACTATTTATTACCTTTTCTACGCGCGCTGCTCGAGGATGTTCATGACGCTGGCAATGAACCCTTCGATGTGGAATATATGTTTGTTGCCGAGCCGCAGGCGGTGGTCGAACTTCGCTGCGGCGTCGATGATCTTCGGTGCGCGCGCCGCGCCGACACGGTCCAATATCGCGAATAGCAGCGTCTTCAGAATGACCTGTGGCGGAATGCAGTGCGCAAGCAGCTCGTAGTTTGTGGCCCGCACTTCTGCGAGTTTCTGCACCGTGCGCGTTTGCACAATTTGCTGGGCCTCTGTATCGATCACAGACTCCCAGTCGGAGAGGGGCACGGCCATTTGTGGCGAAACGCGCTCGCTCTGCGCGTGCATGGCCTCAAACATGAGCAGAGCCCGCCGCAGATTGCGCTGGCTGCGCTCCGCAATCTTGACGTAGACCTCCTCGGCGTGGTCAACGGGCACATTCGCCTTCTGTGCAACGTCTCGTAACACAGTCGAGATCTCGGCAATGGACGGCGCGGGCACGCGAACAAGCAAGGTACGCGACCTGATCGGCGCCATGATTGGGCTCAGAGATGTAGCGACCATGATGATGCGCAAATTTGACGTGTATATCTCCATGGTGCGTCGCAGGGCCGCCTGCGCGTCTCGCGAAAGCGCGTCTGCATCGTTGATGACGACAATCTTGTAGCGGTGTCGGGCTTGCTGGTCGACCTGCTGTGTCTGCGCAATTTCCTTCAGCAAGTCCTGAATGACAAACCGGTCCTGGTTACCGGCCTCGGACGGTGTGATCTCAACGTGGTATACAGAGCTCACCATGTTGAGCTCAAGCTTTCTGCTGCCACCCAAATCGAGCACGCGCGACTCGATTTTGATTTTACGCGAGCCGGGACCAAACAACTCTTGAAGAACCGCACCTACGCGTGTTTGTTTGCCCGCGCCCGGCGGGCCGTACAGAAGCAGGTGCGGGAAATCTTCCTCACTTGACAGCTGTCGAAGGTTCGAAGTCAGAGTGTTATGAAATGTCAGCTCGTTCAGCGAGCGAGGCTGGTACCGGTGAATCCACAAGGACATCGCGTCGAGGCTTGACAAGTGGTAGGGCAGTTACGACGCGTCTCTGCCTGAACAGACGTGTCGCAGACTGATAGAGGCCAGAGTGGCAGAGGCAGATAAATGGAAAATTTTGAACGCATTTGTTCGTATCTAAGTATATGTAGACGTTCATGGGCGAGTGCACGTATGGCAGCGCGCACTGAGACTTTGAGTGCGAAAAGCGAAAATTCGGTGAAAAATTACCTGAATACGCGTCGCGTGGAGCAAAGCACTATTCCAATCGCACTAGGACCCCAAACACCTCCGAATTACGTAGCCATTACTTAGGCCGCACTACCCCATATACCATCCACGTCGACGCTTCGAGTTAGGTAATGAACTGGTTGACACTTCTGACGGTGGTGAGTGCAGATGACTCGCTACTTTGGGGACCGTATCGTCCTGGGCTCTACTTCGGCATGCGTCCGCGACTGCCTGAGTCGCTGGTCTCGGGGCTGATGTGGTACGAGACAAGTTCGTTCAACGGGTTGGGTGCGCTGCGCCACGAATGCAAGAACACAGACGACGTCAGCCGATTTGGTTGGACAGCGTACGATCCTCGTGTTGGCGGGCAGCAGGTCATCTACGACCACGATAACCGCGTGAACTTGACCACGGAACTTGTCAAATCTGAGGACGGCACGGCCTGGGAGGTTCGCATTCGAGGCGACCAGGCATCGAACAACGTTTTGAACCTCGTGTGGTACACATCTTTGGAAACGGTCACAGAGCCGTCATCCACAGAGTTCTTTGCCTTGTCGAAGCGCACGAAAGGCAAACTCACGGAAGCGGGCATCGACGGCGACATCGACCTTATCGGGTCTTCAGATAGCCTCGGTGGACCGTTCAGAATGCGGATCTCTGCGGGAAAAGGTGCAAAGCCTACCCATAAGCATCCGCTAGCGGCTCTGAAGCCGAGTGAGCTGACGCACTACTTCTCACTGCAAGTGCCGTCCACCCACGTTTGGCAAATCAAGGACCTGTATATGACGCTGCTCCAGGACCACCTCAACCGGTTTATGCAAGACTTTGGTACTGATGAAGTCGACATCCCGCTGTGGTCTGTGTTCTGTTTGGCGGACACGGACCGTCTTGGTGGTAACACGCACATTATTCAGAAGACCTTCAAGGGCCCCTTCGAGTTTACGATCACTTTCGAGCCGGAGTCGCATGCCGACTGGTCGAAAGCAGAGTCCTTTGATGACCGGCTGAAATCCGTGCTGGCGAAGCAAGAGGCGCGCTTCAAGGAGAGTTTGGCGATCCAGGAGCCGTACAAAAATGATCCAGAGTACTATGCCTTTGCCAAGGAAATGCTTTCGAGCGTTGCCGGAGGCATTGGATACTTCTACGGTGATAGCCTCGTGAAAGAAGGAGACGATGTGGTCCGCGGCCCCGTTCGCGAACTGTTCACGGGAACTCCGTCGCGCACCTTCTTTCCCCGCGGCTTCTACTGGGATGAAGGTTTGAACGCGCTCGCGCTGATGCATTACGATACAGACCTCGTTTTGCAGATCATCAACTCATGGTTCGCCACCATGGATGAGGACGGCTGGATCGAGCGGGAGCAGATCCTCGGCGATGAGGCGCGTTCGCGCGTTCCGGAGGAGTTCCGCGTGCAGAAACCCGAAGAAGCGAACCCGCCAACGCTCGTTATGGCGCTGGCCCATCTAGGCCAGGTCAAGAATGACCCGAAGCTCGTGGAGCTGCTCGCAGAACTGTACCCGAGACTGCAGAAGCATTTCAATTGGCTGAGACGTACTCAGGAGGGCGAAATCATCGAATTTGACCGTGATCTCCCGAACAACGAGGTTTACCGTTGGCGCGCGCGCACGGAGAAACACATCTTGGCCTCTGGTTTGGATGACTACCCGCGCGCTCCGCCAAGTAACGCAGAACTCCACGTCGATCTGCTGAGCTGGGTTGGCGCAATGGCGCGTAGCCTCGCGCAAGTAGCTAAAGTGCTGGACAAGCCGAAAGACGCGGCGCGTTACGAGAAGATTCTGTCTAATGTGGAGACCAACTTGGAAAAGGTCTTCTGGTCGCCGGAGGACAAGGCGTACTGCGACATAACTGCCGACGAATTTGAAGAGGATGTACATGTCTGCCACATTGGCTATGTCACGCTGCTTCCCTTCATGCTGAAGCTCGTGCCGCCTGATAGTGACGCCCATTTGCTCGCTCTTCTTGACCAGATTGCCGATCCTTACCAGCTCTGGAGCGTGGCCGGCGTGCGCTCGCTGAGCATGGCCGACCCTTACTTTGGCACTGATGAGAACTACTGGCGTGGGCCTGTGTGGAACTGCATGAACTTCCTGGCACTCGACGCGTTGCAGTTCTACGCCGAGAATTCGTCGCCGCATATAGCCACACGTGCAGCTAAAATCTACCACGACTTGCGTCGCAATGTCGTGAAAAATATTCATGACCAGTGGGTGAACACCGGCTACGTGTGGGAATCCTACGAGTCGATCACGGGTGCTGCAAAAGGTGCCAAGGCATTCACGGGTTGGTCAGGACTGGTAGCAAATATCATGGCCATGCCAGACGAAATTGATGTGATTGTGCATGACGAGGTCTAACATATGCAAATAGCGAAGCAGTCTATCTATAAAAGCTCGGGAAATATATGGGATATAAATTGTTAAATGAAATGTACAAATATAGCCATCTGATTCCTGGGAGCCTTATACTGCGCACCTATTGCCACGCAACTTTATTCTACAACCTTATTCTCCAACTCAGAATAACCAATCGGTTTCTGGAGTATCCACCTGCATAAGCTGGCCGCAATGCAAGCGAATTAAGATGACGTGTTTGCTAGATCCTCTTCGAAGTGGAGGAATTGATGCGTCTAATTGCATTTGGATGGCTCCCTGTCAGCGTAGCCGTGCGACTTGAGACCATGTCGCTATGCCCATAATGGCTGAGTATTACGCGCAGCGTGCCCAAGCGGGACTCATAATTTCTGAGTCCAACAGCATCAGTCCTTAAGGAGCAGGCTGGCCCTTCGGGCCCGGAATTCGGTCTGAAGCTGGCGCCGGGCACGCACCGTCTGCGGCGAGCTGCGGTGCTCGAACTACATGAATACGGCGACCGACTCTATGGGCAATTTGGTGAACTACATGGAGGTCGGTGAGGCCGAGCAGCAGCCGCAGATCCCGTTGATCCAGGGGTCTATGGACAACCTCCCGAGCCACGCGGAATACAAAGAGGTCGAC